>WNWK01026780.1:0-27003 GCA_009830355.1 Cherax destructor | reverse complement strand
TACAGTTGTGGCTGGGTGTAGACTAATAGATTGCTCATTGCTTTATAATTTGTTCATGAGTGCAACCATGTACAGACGTAAGTTAATTTCCCTCATGATTCATTACCTTGTAACTAGTGAATTAATTACCATTGTACCTTGTTCAGCTATCAAACTTTGGGGCCCAGTCTCTGGACCCTATATATACCTCTGTAATCTGCAAATACCTTTGTAACTTGTCATGATTGTGACCATCTGAGTTCATTACCTTTGTAACTTGCTCAGCTATCAAACTTTGAGGTCCAGTCCCTGGACCCATTATGTACCTCTGTAATCTTTTGACTACCGCCCACAGGATGGGTATGGGGTGCATAATAAAGATATCAAACCAAACTGTTCGACATATCCTGTTGGACTGCCCACTCTATCAACGAGCACCAGAATTTACCTCCAACGACGTCTTCGCTCTGCGGCCCTTTCTTTACCTTCCTTCTTGCAGATGGCCCCTCCTTAATCCTGACTCTCTCATTGACTTTTTGACAGAAACTGACTTACTACACAAACTCTGAAGATTATACCTCTAGCACCTCCCTCAGTCCCTTCTACCTCGATCTCTTGCTACCCTCCACCCCGCACTATCCACCGTCATCTTGCACTCCATACCCTACTAATCGTCCATCTCCCTCTTACAACCCACTCTCCCTGCATCCTACAATAACCTGCAGCGCTGTATGACCCCTGTGGTTTAGCGCTTTTATTTGATTATAATATATATATGTGCTCCAATTCTTGAACTGAGTCTGAAGGGCCTTCCATTTTCCTAGGTACTGTATGACCCCTATGGGTTTAGCTCTTCCCCATGAAAGTACAGTAATAAAATACAGAAAGCCTACAAATAAAGATTCCCATAATTATTTCTACTTGAGTCAAAAGGAGTGTAATTATTGTTTTTTTCCTGAAAGCTATCTGTATCTGGCCTTTTGTGTATCCATATTCTTTGCGCTACCGTCCACAGGATGGATATGGGGTGCAAATAAACTAGCCACTTCGGTGGCAAAATCTAATCTATCTGTATCTCAGTTTAGCGCTTCTATTTGATTATAATAATAATATTATCTCAAGTCCCAAACTCCTAGAAAAATTAATTCCAGTACATAACCCATACCTGCACATGATTACACCTCTCCCTATTTTATACAAGGTAGTCTATGACCCTTGTGGTTTAGCTTCTTTTGATTATAATAATATAAAAGGTAGGCTGTAGCCCTTTTCAGTTTAGTGCTTCACTTGATTATATAATTCATGTCAAGATTGCAAGTGCACGGCTAAGATTAAATTTTACTGCACCACTACCAAGAAACCTAGATTCATGATTTTACCTGTACAAGAAGTGGCCAGCAACAAATGAAGGTCCTTACTAAACTACATCTTAGCTGCCATGGCCTCATCATCTAGCAGACCTCCAAGGAAGAAATATCCCTATGACACTCCGAAAGTGAAGCAGGAGCATTCACCATGCCATGTAGAAGTGAACAAGATCTATGTGGGAATAATCTTTCCAAGAGTTCAAGAACACAATGCCAGCAACACTTGTGTTGTATGCAGGTCTAAAGAGGGCCATCTCATACGCTGGAACAATGCAAAAATAATCTACAGTAGCCTGGTCATGGACCAGGCTGTGGGGACGTTAACCCCAAGAACACCCTCCAGGAACCCAACAGGAATAAGCTCCAATGTATCGCCATCCATAATTGCTACATCCAACATTGTAAAACAAAGGGCTGGCAACTCTAGCACACATGATATTGCTACGGTATATGCTGCTTCTCGGTTTTTCGATTATAATAACAATAATAATTCTCGGTTGTCATGTGACATGGCAATTTGGTGACCTCGTGCCTCCATTTGACCATCACCTGTGACACATTTTCCACTATATGTACAATAATGTGCTTTCTCATTTATTTGTATCATTTTTTAATGCTCCTGCTTCACTTTTGGGAGTGTCATAGGGATATTTCTTCCTAGCGAGGTCTGCTAGATGATGAGGCCATGGCAGCTAAGATGTAGTCTAGTAAGGACCTTCATTTGTTGCTGGCCACTTCTTGTACAGGTAAAATAATGAATCTAGGTTTCTTGGTAGTGGTGCAGTAAAAATTAATCTTAGCCGTGCACTTGCAATCTTGCATGAGTTATATATGTCATTTTAATAGTATAGTATCATCATATTGTAATTTGAAATAAAATATATAACTAGAAGAAACTCAATAAATTTTTTAGTATTGTTATTTTACTAGTATAGCATCAACATATTTTAATTTGAAATAAAATATACAATAGAATAAACTCAACTAATTTCTCTAGTATTGTCTTTTTAATAGTATAGTATTATCATATTGTAATTTGAAATAAAATATATAACTAGAATAAACTCAATCAATTTCTCTAGTATTATGTACATAGTGAATAAGTCTTTAGATTGTTGCCCCTAATGCCATGGCATGCCAGTGGCTCTCCTTGCATTTCAGTTTTATGATTGTAACTACCAATACCTATGTATACTTGCAACGAAATAAAAAATTATTTTTATTTTATTTTATTTGAGCAGTGCTGTATGACCCTGGTGGGTTTAGCGCTTAGTTTTGTTTATAATAATAATTGTATAATTTGAAATGATCACGTTTTCAGGAATGAAATGTGTCCAAAAACGATGCTCTAAGTGTCCTTTTTAATTATTAGTAGTATCATTAATATCACACAAATAACTTGCACATGGCATAAAACTTAAGATGACGTTTCAGTCTGACTTGGACTGTTAACTGGTCAAGTCAGACTGAAACATCATTAGTTTCATTCTCCCACGTGAGGGTTGGTTATTTGTGTATTGTTCCAGACACGGTATTGTGCCTTCTTATTCTTTATCATTATTTTATTTTTATATAAAAAAGCTAAACCATCATAATGCAAACAAGCTTGGAACCAAAGAGGATTAACAAGGTAAGCATCATAAACAATTTCCTAACATGTAGAACACAAGAGTAGTAGTCAACAGAGTAAAGTCTGAGGCAGCTACTGTGAAAAGCTCTGTTCCACAAGGCACAGTACTTGCTCCCATCCTATTCCTATTCCTCATATCAGACATTGACAGGGATATAAGCCACAGTGCTGTGTCTTCCTTTGCAGATGACACCCGAATCTGTATGACAGTGTCCACCGTTGAAGACACTGCAAGACTCCAAGCAGACATAAACCAAATCTTTAAATGGGCTGCAGAAAACAATATGAAGTTCAATGATGAGAAATTTCAATTACTCAGATACGGAAAACGTGAAGAAATTAAAATCTCATCGGAGTACAAAACTAATTCCAACCACACAATAGATCGAAAAACTAATGTCAAAGACCTGGGAGTGATCATGTCAGAGGATCTCACCTTCAAGGACCATAACAAAGTAGCAATTGCATCTGCTCGAAAAATGACAGGATGGATAATGAGAACCTTCAAAACCAGGGATGCCAAGCCCATGTTGACACTTTACAGATCGCTTGTTCTATCTAGGCTGGAATATTGCTGCACACGGGGAAATTGCTGACCTTGAAAATGTGCAGAGAACCTTCACCGCACGCATAAGTGCGATAAACCACCTCAACTACTGGGAACGCTTGAAGTTCCTAAACCTGTACTTCTAGAACGCAGGCGGAGAGATACATTATTATATACACATGGAAAATTCTCGAGGGCTTAGTACAAACTTGCACACAAAAATCACTCCTACGAAAGCAAAAGACTTTGGCAGGCGATGTAACATCCCCCAAAGAAGAGCAGGGTGCCACTAACACGTTGAGGGGCAACACAAAGTCAGGGCCCAAGATTAGTCACTGCCTCCCAGCATACATCAGGGATTACAACAAACCCCTGGCTGTCTCAAGCAGGCACTGGACAGGCACTCAAGTCGGTACCTGAAGCCGGGTTGTGGTTGACGTTGGACTGCGTGCGGCCAGCAGTAACAGCCTGGTTGATCAGGCTCTGTCAACAGGAGGCTTGGTCACAGAGCTGGGGCGTTGACCCTGGAATTCTCCAGGTAGACTCCAGGTATAAGCAGATACAATTGGTCACATATAGTCTTATTGTACGAAAAATTGTGTCCACATTCTCTTGTCACATGCTGTGTGATAGCACTTGGAGTATACGTGGAGAGGTTCCGGGGGTCAACGCCCCGTGGCCCGGTCTGTGACCAGGCCTCATGGTGGATCAGGGCCTGATCAACCAGGCTCTTACTGTTGGCCGCACGCAAACCGACGTACGAACCACAGCCCGGCTGGTCAGGTACTGACTTTAGGTGCTTGTACAGTGCCTTCTTGAAGACACCCAGGGGTCTATTGATAATTCCACTTATGTATCCTGGGAGGCAGTTGAACAGTCTTGGGCCCCTGACACTTATTGTGTTGTCTCTTATCGTGCTAGTGGCACCCCTGCTTTTCATTGGGGGGATGTTGCATCGTCTACCTGGACTCTGCCGAGTCTTTTGCTTTCATAGGGAGTGATTTTCATGTGCAAGTTTGGTACTAATCCCTCTAGGATTTTCCAAGTGTATATGATCATGTATCTCTCCCGCCTGCTTTACCAGATGCTTTACCAAATCGCATCAATAGTGAACCTACCCTCATACTTGGAGACTTTAATGCCAGACATAAGAATATTGGTGGGTCTATAACAAACACCAATGGAACTAAACTAGTGAAATTTCTAAATGAGCATGATAATGTTCGTATTGTAGGCACTACTGAGCCCACTCACATATACGGAGGCATACTAGATCTGTGTCTTGGATTTAATACATCATATACGATGCATTACTCTGTCATAGTTGATGATATTCTATCTGATCACTTCCCAAGACTCACAACTGTCAATCTTGATCATATCTCGATCAACCAAGGAGCTAAATACAGAAGGAGGAAACTTATTCTCAACCCAGAACACAGAGATAACTTCATTAACCACTTAGATCAATGGTATAAAGATTACGAGCCCACTGGCACACAAAAATTCAATGATGATCTAGTTACCACTATTGGGACTGTACTCACAGATCAAGTGGGCAGGAAAAGAAAACATAAACCTTCCACTAGAAATGACAATAAAAACCAATGTAAATATTATAATGACCCACAGCTACGCAATCCAACACATGCAGCTAGGAGGATTTTTAAAGCATACCTTGAGTGTAGAACCCCAGACCTTCTCAGAACGTTCCAAGCTGCACTAACAAATGCAAGAAATAGAAAGCAAGAACTTAGGCAACTGCTCCTGGAGAGGATGGTATAACCTATGATATTCTCAAAACTTTAAGGCACGTGCCTAATAAACCTTTGTTGGCACTGTATAATGCCAGTTACATTGAGGGAGTTCTTCCTACTTCCTGGACTAGTCTCATTGTGTCTATCCCTAAGCCCCAACAGCCTGATACATTTAGACCGATCTTCTTAACTAGTTGTCTTTGTAATTTTTTTTGAAAGAATGATACTTAACAGACTGTACTATAGAATCAGACACCAACTCTCCCCCTCCCTCTATGGTTTTATGAAAGGTAAGAGTGTGCAGAATTGTATTTCCACCTTTCTCACTGCACACACCTCTACTAGTTTTACCACATTTCTTGATCTAAAATCTGCATTTGATATCGCGAACAGAACTGTTATACTACATGAACTAGCCAAAATGAATATTGGTGGTAGCCTACTCTGCTGGATAATAGGATACCTGTCAAACAGAGTATCCTCTGTCCTCTACCAAGGCTTTAGAAGCGAGTCTAAAGAAATGTTCCTAGGTACACAGCAGGGAGGAGTTCTCAGTCCCATGCTATTTAATATTCTGATTAATGCTCTCCTAAATGCTCTACCTGCCTCACCTAAACATATAGCTATAAGCTATGCTGATGACATCATGATCCATTCAACAGGGCATGAAAAGATGAGTACCGTTCTTAATGAAGTTCAAGCAATTTGTAATCGACTAGGCTTCGTAATATCTTCCTCTAAAACTAAGATATTAACAAGCAAACGACATCCCCCACCCATCTATTTGCAGGGTGAAAACATTAGCTACGTTAAAACTTACAGATATCTTGGTGTAGATGTACCCTTTAATAAATCCACTATACCACAACTAAATAAAAAATTCAAAGATAGACTAAATGCTCTTAAAGCTGTTGCTGGCTACAACCCCAACTATGGTGCTAATGTGAGAATAGTGAGAATGATGTACATAGCCTATATTAGGTCCTTAATTGATTATGCTGCTCCCATGTTGATATTAGCTAGAGAAAGTTCTCTCCGACCCTTGGAGTTAATGCAAAATGAAGCTCTCAGAATTATTCTTGGCTGTCCCAAATCTACAAAGGTTCTTAATATGAGGAAGGAGCTTGGTATTACTAGTATCAGTGATAGGATTGTTGAGATTAACACAGTACTTGGTATTAGAATGTTAAGAAATGAACCAGACACTGTCACAATGAATCTTACTAAATGTCTAGAAGTAAATACTCACAGATCTAAATGGATTGTGAAAACATGCAATTACATTAAGTTTTTCAACCTGCATGAATTGTATCACTGTGGGCAACAAGAGCATTTCACCCCTCCATGGAAGATGTGTTCATTTAATATTACATACCTGCAAGTCCCTCCCAAGAAGCTCATTGCTAGTAATCCCTTCCTTAAATCACTTGTTAAAGCAACTGCTCAAGAAGAAATTTCTCGCCTAGCTGGTAGTAATAAGTTATCACAAGTTATATACACTGATGGATCTAAACAGGAGTCTTCTGGCAGGGCTGCATCTGCTCTGGTTGCCACCTCCCTAGTAAAGAACAATAATAAATCTGTTGAACTAGGCATAAGAATTAACAACTGGGCTTCTACACTGCAAACTGAATTGTTTGCAATCCTAATGGCACTGAAGCTAACTTATGACACTGAGCTTGACTCTATCATCATTACTGATTCTATGTCATCATTGAAGGCTCTTGAGTCATATAATGACTCTAACAGCATGCTCATTGGAGAAGCCAGGTATAGATACTCAAAAATCCGGGACAAAGTAATTAATGTACAATTGTTATGGATCCCATCACATAATGGATTACTCCTTTATGATAAAGTTGATATGTTAGCCAAGAAGAGTACCCAGAAGGAGAATGTAGAATATAACTTTGGTATATCTGTGTCTAGCATTAGGAATAATATTAGGAGAGAAATAAATAATGAAAATGATTGCTATAGGAATGCAGTTAGAAGCCTGAGTAGATCTATAATCTACTATGATAACATGAACATAGATAAGTATGTTTATGGAGGAACTTGCAATGTGAACAGACTGACTGATGTTGTAGTGGCCAGGCTTAGGCTTGGCTACAGGTACTTCTGGCAGTTTGGGAGACACACAGATGATGATCAAACTAAATGCAAATTATGTGATGAGGCATATGGTCACTGTCTTGAACACTATGTGCTTAATTGTCCACTTATTGAGGAATATAGAGATAGACAGTATAATAACCTATGTGACATGTCAAGATATCTTATTAATGAAAGTAAGATACAAGTTATACTAAGCAAATTTCATAAATTTGCTTGTAACAGGTAAGTGAACTGTAGATATAAATCCAAATCTAATCTCCATGAACGTGCCTATCTGTGCTCATGATAACGTGAGCATAGATGGGCATGTTTGTGGAGCAACTTGCAATGTGAATAGACTGACTGATGTTGTAGTGGCCAGGCTTAGGCTTGGCTACAGGTACTTCTGGCAGTTTGGGAGACACAGATGATGATCAAACTAAATGCAAATTATGTGATCAGGCATATGGTCACTGTCTTGAACACTATGTGCTTAATTGTCCGCTTATTGAGGAATATAGAGATAGACAGTATAATAACCTATGTGACATGTCAAGATATCTTATTAATGAAAATAAGATACTAGTTATACTAAGCAAATTTCCTAAATTTGCTTGTAACAGATAAGTGAACTGTAGATATAAATCCAAATGTACAATTGTTAACCCTTTTGGGGCCTAGCTCCTAGGCCTTTTGTGTATCCATATGCTCTTGCGCTACCGTCCACAGGATGGATATGGGGTGCACAATAAACTAACCACTTCGGTGGCAAAATCTAAAAAATCTAATCTAACGACCCACGGAGAGATGTCCGGCCCCACCGCCTTTGAGGTATCAAGGTCACTCAGCAGCTTCTTCAACTCCTCCTCAGTTGTGTGTATTTCATCCAACACTTGTTGGTATTCCTTGTTGGTGTCCCCCTCTGTTCTGTCTTCCCAGAGCCCTTCTGTCTCCACTGTAAATACTTCTTTAAATCTTGTGTTAAGCTCTGCACATACCTCTTGATCGTTTCTTGTGAGCTCCCCACCTTCTTTCCTCAGCCTGATTACCTGGTCTTTGACTGTTGTCTTCCTCCTAATGTGGCTATACAGCAGTTTCGGGTCAGACTTGACTTTCGATCCTATGTTGTTTTCGTACTGTCGCTGGGCCTCCCTCCTTATCTGTGCATACTCGTTTCTAGCTCTTTGACTGATCTTATTTTCCTGGGTCCTTTACCTTCTGTACTTTTTCCATTCTCTAGTGCACTTAGGTTTTGCCTCCCTACACCTTCGGTTAAACCAAGGGCTCGTTCTGGTCTTCCCATTATTCCTGTTGTCCTTGGGAACAAACCTTTTCTCTGCCTCCTTGCATTTTGTTGTTGTTGTTGTTGTTTGTGTGTGTTAGTTACCATTTTGTCCTAGGCACATGTCGATTAGACACTAGGCCTGTTGTATGTATGTGTGTGTGTGTGTGTGTACGAAACACTTCGAAATGTTTCGGCCCCGCCGGGAATTGAACCCGGGCCCTCCGTGCGTGAAGCAAGAGCGCTAGCCACCATGCCATCGGGGCGTGTGTGTGTGTGTGTGTGTGTGTGTGTGTACTCACCTATTTGTGGTTGCAGGGGTCGATACTCAGCTCCTGGCCCCGCCGCTTCACTGATCGCTACTAGGTCCTCTCTCTCCCTGCTCCATGAGCTTATTCATACCTCGTCTGAAAGCTATATATGGTTCCTGCCTTCACTACCTCACTTTCCAGACTATTCCACTTCCTGACAACTCTGTGACTGAAGAAATACTTCCTAACATCCCTTTGACTCATCTGAGTCTTCAACTTCCAATTGTGACCCCTTGTTTCTGTGTCCCATCTCTGGAACATCCTGTCTCTGTCCACCTTATCTATTCCACGCAGCATTTTGTATGTCGTTATCATGTACTCACCTATGTCGTTATCATGTACTCACCTATGTCGTTATCATGTACTCACCTATGTCGTTATCATGTACTCACCTATGTCGTTATCATGTACTCACCTATGTCGTTATCATGTACTCACCTATGTCGTTATCATGTACTCACCTATGTCGTTATCATGTACTCACCTATGTCGTTATCATGTACTCACCTATGTCGTTATCATGTACTCACCTATGTCTTCAAGCAGGCACTGGACAGGCACCTCAAGTCGGTACCTGATCAGCCGGGCTGTGGTTCGTACGTTGGACTGCGTGCGGCCAGCAGTAACAGCCTGGTTGATCAGGCTCTGGTCCAACAGGAGGCCTGGTCACAGACCGGGCCGCGGGGCGTTGACCCCTGGAATTCTCTCCAGGTAGACTCCAGGTTATCATGTACTCACCTATGTGTGGTTGCAGGGGTTGAATCAGAGCTTCTGCAAAATACGTAATTTTTCACAACGACCGAATCACCATATCAGCCATCAGCCATATTTTGTATTAATTAATACATAGGAAAGTGTGAACTAAGTCAATAGAATTTTCGATTACGTAGGCATATTTTTCTTTGAAAGAATTAACGGAAACATTACAAAGAAAGAAGAAAAAGGGCAATTTAAACGTAACGTTTACATTTTATGACGCAACTAATATGCGGTTATTACTAACTGATATAGTTATTATTTGTGTAATTTGCTGCTCTTCTCTGCAGAGAGGTGTTGCAAAGGGCACTGATAAGGAACAAAATGATAAACTGTATGCATACCGGGTTGGCTAATATTAACAATAAAAGAAAGTAAAAATTTAGCCTTTCCCATTTAGCACACAACTTTTCATATGCATTGCCGATATGTCAGAATAAATAGGTATTCTTAGCTAACACTGAAAATGACTGAAGTAATTCTTCGGAAATGACACATGAACGCGGTCATCTTAAGGCTCATACGATAGCTTTTCCTATATCAAAATATTATTCTTACTTGCGTATTAAAGAGTTAAACACTTTTAAGATTTATTATTACTTTAAATTAATAAAGGACACTACTAGAATGAGTTACATAATAGTACTAACTCTGGTTAGGGTATTAATTAATTTTAATAATAAATAATCGAGTCTTTTGTTGGTTGTTTAGGCAGTGACGTCATACTCATATGAAAGACTTGAGGAGTGGAACAGCAATAACCATGGCTCTCTCTGCTGATACTCTCGCTCTACCTCTCAAGAAAGCTTCTGACATTGACATCTTGAAACCTCTGAAGAACCTGATACTGTCTCGCTACCAGACGGCGGAGCAAGAGAGCTACGTGGGTGCTGTAAACGAGCTTGTCAAGCTAAGGTTAACTGCGGTGTGTAGGACTTTAGACTACCATGAATCATCCCTCGAGACTTTGTACAGGTATCATTATCTTTAACATCTCTTGGTATTAATTCCCACTTCATGATTACTTTTTTCTCTGTATAGTATGGAATATTTTTTTGCCCAGCAGTCAGGTAGTATATCAAAAGTCAAGTCATGAGAGTTTTGTAGGGCTGCTTGTATTTATGACCTGAAACAATAAAACACAACCTTAATACGTTATTTTCCTCAAACTACGTCTTCTAGACTTTGAAATGTAGTTGACAGACTAGACATGACCAAGAGGGCTGTAATGGAATTCATAGATTTTACAAAAGAATTATTTGTAAAAGATGACTGCTACTCTACTGATTTTAGCCATTAGTTATAGTTTGAGTTGTACAATATTTTGCTTTACAGTTGAGATATTATATGCACTGTGAAAAACTTAACCTAAACAAGAAATATCTAAAACATTGTAACATTACTTAGTCTGGCTTAATGTACTATTTGTTAATTACTACTACCAAAATAATTTCCAAAAGAAATACGTGCTTGTTCCTTGGTGTACTTGCGTTATATTTATTGTCATATGTAAATTAATGGAAAAGTTCCTCAGAGTAGTAGTCATAAACCTTAGCCAAATTATTTTACATTCACATACATAACATAGTAGGTTATAGGTTTATAGACAGCAGTATTGCTAATCTTTGTCTCTTGAACACTTAAGATGGCAGGTAAATCTTGCCTTTACTTTCCTATATTCTTTTAAAGTATTCTTAATTCTGTAATATTTCTTTCTAACCTAGGAAGCCTGGTCTGAATCAGGCTGTAGAAAAGTAATCCCAGAGCCACTAACAGTTAAGATATATATTGTATGATATTGGAAGCAAGAAATATAAAAGTTAAATTAAAATCACTGGAGAGTTTTCCTTTAATTTATTTGTTTTCATAGGTACTATGACCAAATTGTTGCCCTGGAGTCCAAGATTCCTGCAGCAGAGATTCAGATACCATTCAAATGGAAAGATGCATTTGACAGAGGTTCCATTTTTGGTGGTCGTATAAGCTTGAGTAAGTTCATTTTTTTTTTACTAGCATGGGCTGGTAGGCCTATTGCAGTGTTCCTTCTTTCCTTATGTTCTTTAAATTGTCAATACAGTGACTGTTCTATTAACCAACATGCCCTTATCTGTACAGGATGCTAAACTGTCAGCCAGAATTCTTCAGGTACTGTATCAGAATTGTCAACCACTAGGTTAGGGTATCAAAAAACTAGAGAAAATAGTCATAAATAATAATTTACCAGATAATATGTGTATCATAAATATTCATAAAGTGTGTATATGTTGTAGCTCTACTTGAATTCCAGCTATTGCTGCCCCTGATTAAACTACAGAAATTATGTTCATGTAAATATATCTTGTAAATGCTGAGCTCACTAAACTAAAACACGTTTTAGTTATAACATATTGATCATTTGAAGTTAGTAATTCAGTATAAAATAAATTTTTGTAATTGTATCATTGTAATCTTTGTGTATGTATTAATGCATTTTAGTCAGGTACACGTATAAGATACAAACTTCTATGTCAGTGTTGCCTACATTGAGTTAATTTTATACATCTACAGGGTTTTGTTAATACAGTGGTTTTCATTTATACCCATTCTTCATTTATTCAGACTTCCTACAATTAACATATTCCACATAACCTAAGGACAAAATATTTTAAGGTAAGTAATGTGTGTACTGTATATGCATTTTTTTGGCCTAGCTATATTTCTCACTTAATGCTTTCACTGTCCAGACAGTGTCCAAGAATTTAAAAAAAAAAAATTTCCTTATGAAAAGGTAGATACAGTAAGGCCCCACTTACACAGCAGGTTAGGTTCCAGGCTATCGCTGGAAACCAGAATAACATTTTTTTCTACTTATAAATGCATATAAATGCCAGACAACAAGTTTACACTAACTTATATTAAGTTAGTAATAGAACTAGGCATTAAAAACACAGTAATAGAACTAGGCATTAAAAACACAATAAAAAGTAAAATACATACACAGTACATTCATTACTTACATTAAAATATTTGTAGTCTTAATGTAGGGCTAAAGGTGAGTAGTACTTATTTGTAGGAAGTCAGGTGTAGGTAGCTTTGGCTCCGTCTCATACTTAATAAAGTCGAATGTCGTTTAGCACGGGCTTGTATTGCATGTTTTGGTTATAACACGATTGAAAAATTGCAGTATGTTTTTGTTTTTAAAACTTTGTAAAATTAGTTTAACACGATTGGGAGGGGAAAATTTTTGAGAACATGGTCTGTGGGTTACACCATTGCGTCAACTGGGAAAACCTCCACCACCCACACCCACCCATACCCACCCACACCACCCCCCCCAGCCTTCAGTTCGGTTCTCACTTAGGACGACGATACTGGGAAGCTCGCTGTGTTTATTTACATATTTTCTTATTTTCATTGCCATTTGTTAAATCTGCCAAGCAATCATTGAACCCAGTAAGCATACAAGTGTTCCTGCAAGTGAAAGAAAAGGTTTAGCGTTTAAGTCTAGGAATTACAAAGAAAATCGAGATATGTATTAGATAAGCTTAAGAGTGGCTCACGGTGGTGGAAAAGTGAGGGCCATGGCCTTAATGAAAGTCAGCTTGTACAATTAAAGAATGAGTCTTTTGCTCCTTACGAAAGAAAAAAACTCGGCAGCGATGTAACATCCCCCAATGAAAAGCAGGGGTGCCACTAGCACGTTGAGAGAACACAATAAGTCGGGGCCCAAGACTGTTCAACTGCCTCCCAGCATACATCGGGGGATTACCAACAAACCCCTGGCTGTCTTCAACAGGCACGGGACAGGCACCAAAAGTTGGTACCGACCAGCCAGGCTGTGTTCGTACGTTGGACTGTGTGCGGAGCAGTAACAGCCTGGTTGATCAGGCTCTTGATCCAACATGAGGCCTGGTCAAACCCGGGGCCGCAGGGCTTGACCCCTGGAACTCTCCCCATATCTCCAGGAATAAAACAAGCTTTTTAATGAATAACCCAAATGTCACCTCAAAAAAAGAATGACAAAAGATCACAGCAAGTAAAAAAAACTGAAAACTTTTGCTTGAGTGGATCGAAAAAAAAGACAAAGAAAGGTGCCCATTTAAATTTTCCCTTTTAAATTAGGGAAAAGGCCTTACAGTTTTTTAAAGCAGTGTGAAAGGAAGGCCTGTAAAAGGTGTGTTTAGCACGGGTTTGGGTTTCCCAAATTTTAAGTTGCATAATAAGTTCATAAGTTTTCTTGAAAGTGCTTCAGTGATCATACAGCAGCAAGTAATTTCCCTGCTGAATCAGGAAATTATTTCTGAGGGTGGCTAGGGCCCCACTAGTTTTTAATCTGGAAAAAAATGTTTTGAAAAAATCCCAACACAACTTATATCAGTCAGAAAGAAAAAAGTCACCAGGTTTCCCAAGGCAGCAAAGGACCCTTTCAATTTGCCCCTTTTTGCAATGCTGTTGATTTAAATGGCCTATGGTTATTTCCCGCTCTAAAAACCTTGTGTTTTGAAGTTAAAAAAAACCTTCCCAGAATTTTGGAGGTAAAACCCATAGATGGATGACAGGGGAAAAATTTTATTACTGGTTTAAGCATCACTTTTTTTAGAGAGTTTTTGAATGCAAGGTTCATGCTGTCAGGAATGAAAGAAGAACCCTTTAAAAATTTCTCTTTTTTTGATAATTCCTGTCTCATCCACAAGTTTGCGGTCTCCCCTTCTTAAAAGTTGTATTTTTACCCCCAAATCAACATCTCAATACAACTATGGTTGGGGGAGTTAAGTCTTAATGTAACCAAAAAAAAAAAATTATAAAAAACTAGTTGCATCAATGGACTCGACCCAAACCTGGCAGTACCAAGCTTCTGAATAAATTTAACATTGCAGTCCATCACATCAAATATGGAATAATGCCCCAATCAACATTAAAAGCAGGCGGGGGGAAAATTATGGCCTCCTGTAGTTAATTCTTTGACTGGTTTTTCCTTGAGAGTCAGGTTCGGGGAAAATTTTCACCAAGATTACCAGGTGAGGTTTTTTAAGATATGAATAATGATGTCTCACCAAATACTAACCCCCGTCAGTTTGGTTAGGACCAAAAGAGCACAAATGATCCATTATCACATGTTAATTAATATACAGTCATCCCCTTTGGGTTTTTCTTTCCAGTTTTCGCCGATTTTGGTTTTTGCCCCCTTTTTTTGGAAAAATTTTCAGCCCGATGGTACAGAACCTGTACACCAGTTTCAATAAAAAGGTCGTAGGCCCCCACCCACCAACTTCCACGACATTGTCACCATGTAGCATTGGGAAAAGTGACCCCAGATAAGGACTTGGTACCAAAATTCCTTATGGAAGAGGTTCCCCCCTTAAAAAAAATAGGGTCCCCTTCCCTCCCCCTCCTCCTTCTCTTCCATCCAGCAACATCAGTCTTCAATAAAGGAAAATTGCCACATAGAGTTCATTCATTTGTGCATGTAAATCTATCTTTAAGGCCCCCTTTTTTTTTTAAAACTTCTGGGTTTTTCTGGAACGGTTAATTGAATTTCCATTATTTCTTAGGGGGGAAAATATTTTTTTGGTTTTTAGATTTTTTTTTAAGCTGATCCATCGGGAAACGGTTAAAATCAAAAAACCAAGTGATGACTGTACACCGCACTTGGAGAAAAAGAAGTCCCACTGGGAATCTTCATTGATCTATAAAGTTTTTGATACAGTCGACCATGATTTACTGCTCAAAAAAAATTAAAGCACACTATGGTATAAGAGGGCACTCACCAACTACCAAAAGTCATCCCCTCAGTAACAGAAAATCTTTACACAAATGGAGGGGAACTCTTCCACACAACAAATTACTGTTGAAGCCCCCCCAAGGAAGTTACTGGGTCCACCCCCTTTTCCCTCATTTACATAAAACCCCCACCGAATGCATCAAAACCCACCCCAAAACCCATATTATTTCCCCGATGACACAACGTATGTCTTTCTCACCCAAATCCAGTCATACTTTTTAATACTGGGTTTAAAGCAATTACAGAAAAAATCAACATGGATGACGACTAATAAACTTACTCTAAAAACTGACAAGACCTACTTCATACAGTTTGGAAACAGAGCCACAAATGTTCCACTTAACATAACCTCAATGGTTCACCCCTCAACCAGAGGGAAAACCTTAAAAATCCCATTGGCCCTGTTTAAAATTCCCAAAAACACACACAACAAATTTCCCCAAAAAAATCTCAGACAAAGGATATTATCAAAGATACGCTACTTGCCTCAATCAGCTCTCCTTGCCCAATCACTCGCTCATCTACCCTTATTTCACCTATGGAATCTGTGCATGGGGATCAACCACATTAAATCACCCAAAACCACTCATAAAAAAGGCTGCAGTCAGAATGATGATAAATTCCCACTCTAGACAGCATACTCCCCTTTTAAAAGCCTAAAACTACTCAAATAAAGAACATTCACACTTATTCTTGGTGCCTACTACATAAAAGAACCCCTACACTCTAATATAAACCCCCCGCTCAAAATTCTCCTCGCCAACTTTAATTTGGACCCATGACCACAAACAAGACACAGATCACTTTTTTATATACCCCATGTCCCTATCAACCTATGTAAAAAATTCCCATGCACATAAAGGGCCCCAGAATCTGAAATTCTTTCCAGTAAATACTAAAATAACCTTGTCTGAAAATCAATTTAAGACTCTTCTCAAAAACCACCTACTCACCCTAAACTAAATACTCATACTGTAAATTACTTTAAAAAATGCTCAATGTTAATTTCCTATAAAATAATTTCAATTTTTACTATTATGTTACCCCCTTACTCACCCTAAACTAAATACTCATACTGTAAATTACTTTAAAAAAATGATCAATGTTATTTTCCTTAAAAATTTCAATTATTATATTATATTACCATCCTACTAAACACTTGTTACAATGTAATATCATCATATTGTAATTTGAACGATCTAAAAATTTAAATAAAACAAACTCAATCAATTTTTTAATATTATGTTCATAGTCTATAAGCCATTAAAATTGCTCCCCTTTTTAATCCCACATGTCAGTGGCTCTCCTTGCACTTCAGTTTATGATTTTTAATAACAAAATAAAATAGCAATGAAATAAATATTTGAATTTAAAAATTGAATGGCTTTTTAAGAAGATGATGGCAAAGGGCGACAGGAGTCCGGGAGGAAATGTTGGCAGGCTCGAGAACATATAAAAAGGGAGCCACATAAACAGAAGATGAAAACCTGAAAAAAAACACTTAACATTGCAGCAGTTATGTAAGCAGTTCAATTTTACTGCTAAACTAGCAGATTTTTTTCACTGAAGAGGCCCCTGACAAATCTAGAAGCAGTGTTTTGGGAAACAGGGTCTAAAACCAGCTGATGATGCCTTAACCGCGGGGGCAATTTTACTGCAGGGAAAAAAGAGCCCAGAGATCCATTACAGAATTTATGCACACCCCAATCCAACCATCGACTTCTTTTTAAGAACTTCTACCATCCACTTCTGCCGACAACCAACAACCATTCACCTAAAGCCCAGTGGGGCCCAAAACCCATCCATATCCACTCTTCACAATCATCCATAAAACACCATTACCCACAATTTAAGGTAAAAATACTATTATTTTATTGCATTTTAGTCTTAAGCAGTAATATATCACGACAATGCACCCAAAAATTACATTTTCACTTTTTTTTGTAAGATCTGGAGGTCTAAAAAAATTGTTTGGCTTTTTGTAGGCTCCCAGGAAAAAACCCCCATTTTCCCCATAAGGGTTTTTCAGTTTGTCAACACTGTTTGGACTAACACGGGGTTTTCAGGACCGAACTCCTTGTTAAACGATGGTCTACCAAAAACGATTTTAAAGCAGCCCAGAGAGATAAAATACACATACGGTACACTTGTTTGATTTACCTTAAAATATATGTAGTCTTAATGTAGGATGAGAGGCGAAGATTTTTTGTAGGAAGTCAGTGTGGGTTTCCCGGTAGGTGAGCCCACCTGGGCTACACCCGGCCCAGAGCCATTTTAAACCATCGACATACCTTGTTCACGAATTAATCTTTAAAAACTACCTTTAGATGCCATCAAAAACGAAGGAGAAGAATAAAAATTATGCCGAGAATTGTAAACAAAGGGAGTGGGGGGTACTGGGCCAAACGTAGATTCAAAACTTTTTTTTGGTGCTGGACAAAGAAACAATGTTTTCCTCCCCCCGGATATAAAACATAGATTTTATATGCTATGTAATGTTTTTTTATATAATTTTTGAAAATATCATAGATGGATTAATAAAATGTCAATTTTAACGAAAAATAAGACATTTAATTTCCAAAGTGATTATTATTAGAAATTCTTTTTTTTTCCCTCCACCAAAACATTTAAAGATAAAACGGGGTTTTTATATCATGCAATGTTTTTATATAATTTTGAAGAAAATATCATAGATGGATTAATGAAAATTTATATTAAAAATAAGACATTAATGTGCCCAAGAGTGATTAATTTTTACGTACTATTAGTATTATTGGCGTTAAGACTAGAGGAATTTTAGTGATTTTAATTTTTACCTAGGCAGCACAGTGTGTAAGTATGTATTTTAGGTACAGGTACACAGTATTATTATCGAACATAAAATCAATCTTTAAAACACTTAAAATTTTTTTAAAGTTTCCAGACATAATAGAGATAGGGCTCATGGAGAATGTAAAAAAATTTGGGGGGCGCCGATTTGAAAGCCCGCTCACCGTATAGAAAGTTTTGGTCATAATTTGCAATTCCCTATTGCGGGCGCCGTGGCAGGGTCCTACTGTAATCTTTCTCGAAGGCAAAAAAAAAAGTATGAAATTTGATTGAAAATTAACAAAATTATGCCGCAAATTTTTTTAAATAATTTAAATTTGCTTTTCCCCCTTTGAGTCCTATTTTGGAAATTACATTGTTCCAGTTGACCAAATTCTTAGCTATTTTGCTATATGCCCTTTCCCTTTTATCGAATAGACAAGAATTGCAATCCACTATTTCAACTAATAAAGTGATCAGAAATTGGGAAATTGGCTATTTAGAATTTCACACAAATTTCAAAATATTCCAATTTCAAAAAAGGATCCCGAATAAACAATGGCATTCCTATAAAAATAAAATTTACTCCCCATTAGTTACATTTCCAGGCTTTAAAATGAATTCCCTTTTTATTTTTATTCACAAAGTTTATTCACAAAAATAGATTTTGTTATGGTATTGTAAAAATTGTATTGATAATATCATTGCATTTGTAAGCAAAGTAGCCCCACCAGTTGCGTTTTTTGGGGCGGTGATGATTTGTTAATCTTGAACATCAAAACTAACATTTCCACAAATTTTGGGTAAATTTCAGGCTTTAACAGTTCTAAAACCAATCAAAATCATCTCTTTTTGAAATATATTTTTCATTCTATCAAATGAGGCTGTAAAACCCCCTGGTTTGGCTGTTTAATAAAAATCTATCAAATGAGACCAAGAAATAGAGAATACAACCATGGCCATAAAAAAATACACCGCAGAGTTGTGTAGTACTATGGCATGGCCAGTAAACTCAAAAGCGTAGATTATGGCACAGTCGGCGAAAAATTCTAGGAATAGTAATACACTAGTTAGATGTCTTGGTAGCGTATAATATGGCGGGAAGGGGGGAGCAGAGATGCCAACCCTTTTCCCGCCTGTAGGTCTAGGAACTGAGGGCAGACACTGAGGCAGACATTTCAAATGAGGGACTCGTGATGTCATAGCTAGCCAGGGGGCATTCTATAAGTAATGGTTTGACTATACTACACAATACAGTGGACCCGAAAGGCTCCCTTTAAAAATAGGGGAATTTTAAAATAGGCCACTTTTTTTGCAAAAAATTGGCTTTATATTCGCCAGGGTTTGGCGGGTCGAAAAGCCCCTTCCCCGCCCCCCTGGGCCCTAAATCCACATTGGCTCATTTCCCTTGTTTTCCAGCGAGTGACCCCCCACATTCATACCATACATTTTGTCATTATTCCATTGTTTTTTTGTGCTTGCAATTTCTAAATAAGCCACCATGGGCCCAAAAAGGTCCTAGTGGGACCCTTGTAAAATGTAGCAGGAAGGCAAGGTCTTTGGGACCTGAAGTGTTTAAGGATTCCCCCTTTCCCAAAAATACAACACCACCTTCCTCTCCTCTCCTTCCCCTTCCACACATCAACAACTCTTCAATAAAGGAAGGTTAATTTATTCTGTTTTATACTATTATCTCATTGTTTTCTGTGTAGATAAAACATTTCATGTAAAAAAATATTTTAAATACTTTTGGGGTGTCTGGAACGTTAATTTGATTTATTTATTTTTATGGAGAAAAAGATTTTGGTCTCCCTTTTGAAAAAAGGCGGACCCCAGGAACATTTGGACATTTTTAAGGGCCCACTTACACATAAGGGTGGCTTAAGGTTTTAACTAGCACACAGCAGTAATGAAACAGACTGGGTGATTGGCTGAAGCAGGCTGTGTGACTGGCTTAGGCTGGCTTGGTTCGCTGGTTGGCAAATTTAAAATCCAGATAACCCCCTTGTATTGAAAAGCAATAAGCAATAGGCAAAAACTAACCAGGAAGTTTTGGGAAAATTTTTGGAAATTGGGGTTTTGGCCATGGGAGCTGGCGTCTCACACCTCCATGCGGTCTTGCACACCATGTCCAGCGGGCCCGGGAAAAATAATCTCCTTAAGCTGCAAATATCCAAACGCATCCCACTGCTGCCACCATTTGCCGTGGGGGTTTGAGGAGATTCTAGGAATGAGTAATACACTAGTTAGATGTCTTGGTAGCATTTATGGGGGAAGGGGGACTAGATAACCCCTTTGTCCAACCTGTAGGTCAACGGGAACTGGGGGCAGACCCCCAGGCAGGCATTTCAAATAAAGCAGGACTCGGGGGACAAAACCCAAGGAAGATCTCATGGGAACGGTTTCCCCTTAAAAAAAGACACAGAACACTTGCAGTTTCCCCCAACAGGGGGGTGAAAAGAAAAATTTTCATTATTCACTTATCATGTTTTGCCAGGGGCATGCTTCATAAGTTAAAAAAGGCAACATTAAAACCCCCTCCTTCAGAGTGTCGGCACAGTTTCCCATCTCCAGGACCTAATTGGGCCTGCCAATTTTCCTAACTTTCTAAATTTCCCCTACGTGTTATAGGTTTTTAAATTTTGAAAAAAAAGTTGAATTCATTTTACAATGATTTTTTTTTACAGCAGTACCCAAAACCCAACCCTCGTTGGGGGGCCTCCTGTTAAAAAAATATTTAGGAACAACACTTAAGTCAGATTTTTTAAGGAGGGGAAAACTGGGTGAATGAATTAAAATTTTTCCCACTGCTGTTAAAAACCAAAAAATTCCTTTTCCCACTAGCTGAGGAAAGGAAGTATGGTTGTACATGCGACTTCAATTTAGATCTTTTTAATTTAATACCCGTGTTTTAATCTATTTTTTGAATTTGCTAACAATTAGTTCATTGACATTTCTTAAAGATCTGTTATACCTGATGTGCCACATTCTGTTTTCAAGTTAATCATAAGTCTGAATCAACATGGGTTGGATTGCACCCAGAATCCCACATCACTAAGCAAGCACAAAAAGTGAAGGCAGGTGATTGGGCCACATGTAGAGCTTTAATTTGCTCCTAGTTTTTGTTTTTTTTTTATTTTGTTTATCTCCAGGGGGAAGGGGAGCAGAATTCTTCCCCCAAAGTTTGTGTGAAGAAGGATAAATGCTGGGAGCAATTAAACCCCCTTTCTGATAAATTACTAAAACAAGATAAGAAAACCCCAAAAATTGGGATGTTTGAATGTGCATGGATGTATGGGATGAAAAAAAGAGATGATTCAATGTTATGAATGAAAAGAATTTGGGTTTCCCTACCCCAAAGCAAACAAAGCTGAAGGGGGTAGGCAGTTTCGGGGGAGAAATAAATGGGATTGTGGGAGATCTGAGAGAGTTAGAACAAAGGGAAAGGGGGTAGCAAAAATTTTAAAGGGTCAGTTATGGAGAGAGAAGAGAGAACATAAATGTATAAACTAAAGGGATTTGGGTTTAAAAAAAAAGGGGGGATGAAAAGGGGGCAAATATCGGAGCACCTGGAGAAGAAGGAGGAGAGAGAAAATTTTGGGAGAGTTAAGCGAGTGTGTAGGAACTTTTGAGCCAACTGAGAGAGTAATCGTGGTAGGGACCTAAATGCTAAAGAAAAAGCTTTGAGAGGGTGTGGTAGGTAAGTTTGGGGTAATTAAAAATTAAGGGGGAGCATTTGATTGAATTTTGTATAAAAAGGGGTTTGTTTTATAAAATATTTTAAAAAAAAAGAGGATAAATAAGTATACAAATGATGTAGGGGCAAAATGACAGTAGTTTGTTGACAAATATTGGTAGTGACTGTTGGGGTAGACTTCAGGATGACATGTTTATAGGGGGGCCACAGATATATCAGATCATTTTAGTTGTAGCTGCAGTTAGATTGGGGGGTAGATGGGATACAAGGAAAAGGAAAAGCAAGTAAGAGGGAGTAAAGTTTATAAACTAGAGGAGGAGGCAGTTGGGGTAAGATATAAACAACTGTTGGAGGACAGATGGGGTAGGAGATAGGCAGTGGGGTAAGTTTAAGAATATAGTCTAGTGTTCCAGAAGAGAAAAAAAGTTAGATTGGGGTTTTTTAAAAGTAGAAGGATGCAAGGAGGGGGAAGGAGGAAAAAGAGGGGTTTAAAGAGGGTAACAGTGTAAAAGAGACAAATGAGGGGGTGGGTAAATGTTTTTAAACAAATTTTGTTGAAAATAAGAAAAGGTTTTGAGAGATTAACAAGTTGAAAAGCCAGGGAAAAAAATGGATTTCAGCTAAAAATAGGAGGAGAGTTATTAAATGGAGAGTTGGGGGTTTCAAAGATGGGGGAATATTTTGGGGAATTGTTAAATGTTGATGAAGATGGGAAAAGCTGTGATTTTGTTATACAAGGAGGAATAACATCTTGGGAGAGAAGAACCAGTTGTATGTGGGGGAAAGGGGAGGCAGTGGTAGACTGAAAGGGGGGCAGCTGGGATTGATGGGAAAAGATAGAAATGTTAAAAATGTGGGGAAGTTTTTTTAGGGGTTTGTGTTTTTTTTTAATAAATGTATAAGAGGTAAGGTACCTAGGGGTTGGAGAGAGCATGGATTTCCTTTTATGGCAAAGGGGGCAAAAAGGTGAAAAATTATGGGGGAAAAAGTCTGTTGGTATACCTGGTAAAGTGTATGGTAGTTATTTTGAAAAATTAGAGAAAGAACAGGATAGGATGAACGGAGGTTTAGGAAGGGTAGGGGTGGAAAAAGTGTTTTCAGTGAAACATATAGGTGAACAATATTTAGATAAGGGGAAAGAGGGATTTTGGGATTTATGGGTTTGGAAAAAATATGATAGGGGGGGATAGGGGGCAAAGTGGAGATGTTGAAAGTATGGAATAAGGAGGTTATTGAAAGGGTGTGAAGTTTTTACGAGGGTAGTGAGGCACAGGTTAGAGTATGTAGGCGGGGGACATTATTTCCCCGTAAAAATAGGCCAGACAGGGATGTGTAATGTCACCGTGGTTGTTTAATATATTTATAGATGGAGTTTAAGAAAGTGAATGCTCGGGGGTTTTGGGAAGAGGGTGGGGTTAAGAGATAAAGAATCTAACACAAAGTGGGAGTTGTCACAGTTTCTCTTTGCTGATGACACTGTGCTTTTTGGGGGGTTTTGAAAAGTTGCAGAGGTTGGTGGATGAGCTTTAGGGATGAAAAAAGGAAATTAAAAAAAGAATATAGGAAAGAAAAGGGGATGAGGATAACAAAAAATTAGGTAACGGGTTTATATCAGATTGGGGGAGTATGGGGGAGGGGAATTTTTCAGATATTTGGGAGTGGATGTGTCAGCAGATTAAAAAGGATGAGGGGAATCATAGAATTGAGGGGAAAAAGGTAAGTGGTGCCCAATTTTTTTTAAAAGAGAACTTTATCCATGAAAGCAAAAGAGGGGGAAGATAAGATAGTTATACCCAAAACTTGCATGGGGTGGGCAGGGGGGAATGTTGAACAAGGAGAAGGCTGGGGGCGTGGGATGTCATGTCTGAGGGCAATGTTGGTGTGAATATAATGCAGAGAATCTGTAGTTTGGAGTTAGGGGGGGGGATTCCAAACTATTATCCAGAGAGTTGGGGGGTTTAGATGGTTTGGACATATAGAGAGGGTGGAAAAAATAGAAACCGAGGTATAAATCTGTAGTGGAAAGGCGGGGTAGGGGCGGTAGAAAAAGGGTTGGGGGGAGGGGTAAAAGGGGGTTTTTTGTGGGGGCTTGGACTTCCCGCGGCTGACGTGTTAATGGGGGCGAATGGAGACAAATGGTTTTAAGGACTTGCGGCTGTTGTGTTAGGCAAGGTAACATTTATGAAGGGTTTCAGGTAAACCGCAGGCCAGACTTGATTCCTGGGGATGGGGTACAGGGGCCCTGAAGGAGGGTTTAATGTTGCAGTTTTGTAGCTGTGTGTAAGCACGCCCTGGCAAGAAGGATGGAGGAATGATGATGGTTTTTTTTTGTCGGGCCACCCCGCCTTTGGGGGAAAAAGGGTGATGTGTTAATAAAAAAAAAAATTTTCTGGGTTTTCTAGCTTGCAGAGAGAGAACCATAAGTCAGTTCCTACCTGTAGATGCAAGGTTCCCCCAGATCCTGTAAAACTATTTTCCCCAATGTGATTGTTTACTATCTCTGGTGTGTGCCCTTATAGTATCCTATTTAAGGTTTCATTTGCCTCTAAAAATTTTTATTATTTGTGGTTCAGTTCTTTTTGAATCATGGAATCTGAACACAGAATGAAACTTTTGAAGAGTAAAAAATAGTTTTTTCGGAAGGTTTCCCATGAATCAGGAACCCTTTCCATTCCCATTCCTAAAAAGTTTATGAGGGGGACAAAAAGCCTGTAGTGTCTGATAATTTTAGAGGAAGTGCTAGTTTTTTGCACAAGTAAAAAAGTTTGAGCCATTTATGGTTTTGGGAGGTTAAAAGGAAGGGGGGTCACATAACCATTCACATAAAGTATTTATTAATTCTTCTAAATTTTATGCATATTTTTAATTGCGGGGAAACACGGGCCCAGCTCATGAATGTTTCGGGGATCCACTTGGTAAATAGAAAAGGGATACACTGTGAGTTGGTTCTTTTATTTGACAGATTGATCAAGAGATGTGTTTTTTAACTTCATTTTTTTATGGTACTGAAAAATTTTTTCTTTTAGATCAAAATTTCCAATAAATGATAAAAACATTTACTTAGATGTATCAGATTAATTATCAGTTAGAATTAGTGGAACCAGTTTTTTTGCCGCTGTGTTTAACCGCCCTTTGTTTTGGCCCGGGGAAATTTGCTCCATATTTGCTGTTGCCTTGTTTTCAGCCATATTAGATCGCAGCCCCCTGCTGGGCGCAGCTGTTGGTGAGTCAGTCTCCTTTGTCTGTCCAAGTGAGCATATACTCCGCGCATTATCCCATTTCCAATATCCATTGTTTTTGGTGTTTTTTTTTTATCATTGAAATAAGTCACCATGGGCCCCAAAAAATTCCTTTGGTAAAGAAAGCATGAAAAATGGATTTAAAAAGGAATAATAGAAAAAAGTTGGGGGTGCTTTTGGGGAAATTTCCAGGGTGTATGGCAAAACAAATCAAAATACTTTATCCTGGCAAAGAAAGAACAAATAAGGGTATTGATGAAAGGAAACATTTTAAAAAAGAGATCACAAACAAAAAGAAAATTGGGAAATTGTTGTTGTGGATCAGGGAAAAATTATGGGGGAAGGTTTGGGGACAATCATTTGTGAAAACAAGGGGATTGAATGGGTCATAAAGAAAATGCCTGGACTAGTGATGTTTTTTGGGCTGGCCAAGGCTGGGAGAGGAATTTGTTCAGAGGAGGAGGAAGAGAGGGAAGGGGGCCTTCTTCAGAGATTAAGGAGATTTGTACATTGTGGAGGGGGTGAAGTTTAGTGAGAAATATCCCCTTTGACCAAGCTGAAACAAGCCATATCTGCAACATGTTCAGTGACAAACCTTTGTCCCTTTTTGGGGAAATCTTAGGGGCCCAAAAAAACGAGCACTCTGGACATTTTTTTAACGGGGGTCCAGTGATTCGTGGTCCCGTGGTATTAAAAGACAAAAAGGAAGAACCCCAGAGGGGTTTTGAACCAAAGTCCTTATGGGGGGGATTTCCTTCCAAACAATAACTGCCCTCCCTCCTTCTTGTTTTCCAAAGCCACAAAAGCTTCAATAAAGGCATGAAATAGTGATTTAAAATATTTAATTTATTTTTATTTTCCCATTGTTTTTAAGGACCCCGAGTTTGAAAAAACTTCCTCCTGAAGTCTGCCAACACCTTACCGAACAATTTACTCCCTTAAGGAAAAAAGTCCGTAGGGTTTGTCTATTTCAGACCCCCAAAATACACTTCCCAAACACTTACAATATTATACTTAAAAATTGTACGATTTCCGGGGTTTACGAAACTGGGGGGCCCCTGTAAAACTATAATTAATCTTTAAAAATGTATTTTGTGAATATTTTTGGGGGTCTGGGCAATTAATTGTATTTACAATAATTCAGGGGAAAAATCCTTCGAATTTAGGCCAACCGGGAAAGGGTTACGGCTGAAAAACAAGGTTCCATTGTCAGGGGCCCGGCTTTCGGTCATAATCTGTTCCAGGGGCTAGACCTTTCAATTTTTTAAAATAAAAACCCTTTTTTCCCCTAAGAAATAATGTAAAAAAAAATTATACACACACCCCCATAAAAAAGGAGGGGCTTACGATGACGCTTCGGGCCATTGGGCCATTTACAAAATCACACTAATTCTTTGCTTCCTTTTTTGATGTTCATGTCCACTGCTCAGTTACAGGTTTTTTTTCCGGTACGAACCTATGCACAGTGGCATGTACATTCACACTTTTTTTTTCATGCCTCCCTAAAAAAGAAAAGTGTTCTTATCTCCCTCTTTCTCTGTGCTTTCTGCATTTGGATCCTCAGTTCCTTTGGCCGAAATTTCCCCTCTTCATAATTCATTTTCCTGCCTTGGCTACCCTTCCCATCCCCTTTACTCGCTTTTTTCATGCCAAACGGACTTTCTTCTCTCCCCAAACCCTACTCCCGGAACTCTCCTGTCCTCTGCCTTCCCTACATCTCTGGTTTTCTAATCTCAAAACCTCTCGTTTTAGCATCAAACTTACCTTTTTGC
>WNWK01026779.1:0-27004 GCA_009830355.1 Cherax destructor | reverse complement strand
AACATTTCTTTATCTTTCAAGTCAAACAAGGTCTCCTTACAGCAATAATATCTATATTACCTTCACTTGCAAGTAATATTAGCTCATCTATCTTAATTCTTAGTCTCCTACTATTTGTAAGTAAACCTTAAGAGAGCTAGTCATTCGTTGCATTCTATTATCTCTCTTTGTTTGTTGAACAATTGCTTTGCCATTACTTGCAATTTTATTATAAATATTGTCTTTTAAACATATCCCTGGGGTACCTGGTAATAGCTGCTGTTTTCAACCCTAGTACTGCAGTGTGATTGTTTCCCACAAACACCCATACCTCTATAATCTATCAGTTCAAATTCCTAGAGAAGTCATCAGTGACCTCCCTCAATCGAATTGGCTAATGCAACGACTCCAACCCCAGAGAGATGAACCCCATCCCTTGCATACATATTATGTTTGCCATAGAAGTTGTTCCAGTTATCAATGAATGGGATTGGGTTTCTTGAGATATTGAACCACAGACCCAGCTATCTTTCTCAATAGCTGAACATTTTTCATTTTTGCCTTCCTTTGTTGACATCCACTTGGCCTCTTCGATTTATGCACTCCACGAGGCATGATATTACATCAATGATCTTAAAAAAGAATGCCAGGTTCACTGTTTTGGTTCTACTGAATATTCGGTAGCTTTTAATGGTGCCAAACAAATAAATGGTGCCAATTCTATTATCCTACTGAGAATGAAATGAAGTTAGGAAAGGATATAAGTGAGTTAGGTTCGGATGAAATTAAGACTAGCAAATAATAACTGGTGTTTCATTATTGCATTAATTTTTTTCAATACAGCTTAATTTGGATATTTAACTCAGACTCTAACCAGACTGAGGGCAAAGCACAATAAAATTAGTCTACTTCCCAATTAATCTGCGTAATCATAATAGTCATTATGGATGTCATACTAATGTGTACCATATTATTTGGAAAACCTCCTGGCCCTATAAGTTTTAGCCCACAAGGATTGGTAACAACACTGCATGGTTAACACGGTTATAGACATAAATACAGTAGGCTAAGTATTCACATTGCATTAGATATATGGCATATATCTTTACCAAAACAAATTTACTGAAAAGAAACATGGCCTTTCTATTGATTTTTTTATTAATTGCAAGTTTCATATCTTGACTGGGAATGTGAGTGTTCAAACTATGAAATTAAATCATTTGATCTGCAACCAACCCCATCCCTAAGCTAAATAAAATCCCTCTATGAAAGTTATAATATAATGACATAATGGACAAGTACTTCGTCGCAGTGAACTGGTTAATACTGAAATGGCATAATTTCATTAACATTGGCAGTTACGTACCACAGGTTATTTCAACATTTCATGAATATCAGTTCTCACTCTTGATTCATGACATGATTGACATCACCAATAAGCAAAAGTAAAGCTCAAAATATGATAATTACCTGACCCTTTGTGTGTTTAACCCAGCCACATATACACCACCACCTGGACCCTCACTGGTGTCATTATATTATCAAGATGTTACGTCACTGATGACTGATCATAGTGATGCCAGGTGGATATTGATTTTCCCTATATAAGCCTATTTCTACTGTAATCATATAATAGGCTATATAGAAACAAAGATTTTTTCTCTAATGTTGGTGCAGCAATCTTTTGAGCATTATTATCACTTTTTATAGAATGTTTATGGTGTCCCCCGGGGAGGCCCGCGCTTCGCTTGTGACGCCACTGCAACAAAGCTCTTGTAAATATCAAAATGGGTTGATAAGACATTTAAGCCTACATAGGAGGCTTGTTCAGTAGAGTACAGAAAGTTGGTAGGAAGAGTAGAGATTTGAAGACGATGTAATCAGTCGGACACCCTTGAAAACGTAGTTTTGAGGTGGTCAGTCCCTCAGCCTGGAGAAGAGTTTTGTTCCATAGTCTGAAACATTGTTTGCAGGAGTTGTGACTTGACTCCTGCAACCTCTTATAGGGGAATATATATTTTCTAGTACGAATGCCTACCCATGCACTAACATATATGCACAAGCTCTCATACAGACTCTCACAGACACATGTGCAGGCACGTATAGGTGAGTGCACATACACTCTTGAAAACATTTCCATAAGCTTCTCTCGTATAAACGAGACATAATAAGGCAAATTGAAGAAACACTTGGGAACGAGGGATGAAAAGGCATGAATGTGAAGGATGGCACCAGCTGGGAGTTTGAATAGAAGCTCAATTTCCTTAGACGGTAAACTGAAGCAGACACACCAAAATAAAAAGGCCGTTAAACAGGCAAATAGGGCTACAATTTCAGAGAGGAGGACCCGAAAGCTGGAATAGACCCTTAGGAGAGGGACGATGGGGAGGCCATGGAGGGAGGAACTCTGAGAAAAGATTTTGAAGAGACTTTAGATGGTCTTCTGAAGGAAACTTTGTTAATATGTGACAAAACAAGTAAAGAGGGTACTGTACAGATAAATAAGACAACTATGTCAGGAGAGATCTGAACAGGAAGTGATAATGTTAGGGCTGACCGGGATAACTCTAGGGCGGAAACAAGAAAAGCGAGTGAAGAAGCAGAGGGGCTCAAGAAGCATAAAGATGGAACGTCTCTAGCAGAGATGTTCTCCAAAGATGGGGAGGCTACGAAACTGGTAAAAGAGATAATTAGGGAAATGGTAAAGACAGAAAAAAGAAATTTGGAAGGAGAGGCAACGGGAAAGGAAAAAGCAGGTCATTGATGAGCTATGGTCTCCGGGAGGGACCTTCGACCGAAAGTACGCCTGAAGACCACATAAATGATACAGTCATATATACCTTAATCAGGACAGGACTGCAAAGGAGAAGGAATAGCTGTGGGAATAGAGAAGTGCAGCAAGAGGGTGCAGGAGTAGGCAATCCCCAATCTCAAGGAATTCCAAAAGAAACATCCCAAACTATATTGCATACCGGATCAAATTGGGGCCACCAGCTCCATCCCAGCACCGTCAGTAACACCAGCCCATCAACTCATCGATATTTCCCATCGCTCCCTCCCCATTCCCTGACCACTTCGCTGGTGGTGACACACCCACAATCCTAGACCCTACTTTCTCCTACTTTTTAGAGAAGCAACACGAGTAAGGAGTAGAAAGCAAAAATCAGTGTATAATAAAAAACGGGAAGTTAGGAGTGTTTTGCACAAACACAGATGGACTATCAAACCAGAGTGATGAGCTGAGGGAAGGAAGGAATAAGTAAAGTAACTCTAGACATCATTGCTATCAGAGAGGCACATTACATCGGATACCATATTTCTTGTTTGATAGCAGAAGAAACAGGGAAGGTAGACAAGTGGCAGTGCTAAACAGACAGAAAACACATTGCTTACTAAGTGGGTTTGTGGTATATGTCTCGTCAAAATAGATGGTAAAAATATTAAATAATATTTTTACTGCAACATTAACACCCCTTCTTCAGAGTGCAGACATTGTACTTCCCATCTCCAGGACTCAAGTCCGACCTGCCGGTTTCTCTGAATCCTTTCATAAATATTACCCTGTTCACACTCCAACAGCATGTCAAGTCCTAAAAACCATTTGTCTCCATTCGCTGCTATCTAACACGCTCACTCATGCTTCCTGGAAGTTCAATCCCCTTGCACACAAAACCTCCTTTACCCACTCCCTCCAACCTTTCCTAGACCGACCCCTACCCCGCCTTCCCTCCACTTCAGATTTATACACTTTCGAAGGCATTCTATTCTGTTCCATTCTCTCTACATATCCAAAGCACCTCAACAATCCCTCCTCAGCTCTCTGGATAATAGTTTTGGTAATTCCACACATTCTCCTAATTTCCAAACTACGAATTCTATGCATTATATTCACACCACACATTGCTCTCAGACATGGCATATCCACTGCCTCCAGCCGCCTCCTCGCTGCAGCATTTACAACCCATTCTTCACACCCATATATGAGTGTTGGTACCACTGTACTTTCGTACATTCTCCACAGATACCTCAACGCACCACTCACCTTTTTTCCTTCATCAATTCTATGATTAACCTCATCCTTCATAAACCCATCCGCTGACAAGTCAACTCCCAAATATCTGAACACATTCACTTCTTCGATACTTCTAAACTGTAGCTCTGTGGAGAGAGGCGCGACTCTCACCACTGGGGTCCGGGGTTCGAGACCCTAACGAACTACTACTAAAAAATTCAATACTCCCTCCCTCCTGGTCACAGACTGGGCCGCAGGGGCGTTGACCCCCGGAACTCTCTCCAGGTAAACTCCAGGTAATGTGATATCCAATTTTTCTTTATCTAAATTGTTTGGTACCCTCATCACCTTACTCTTATCTCTGTTCACTTTCAACTTTCTGCCTTTACACCACCCTCCCAAACTCGTCCACTAACCTTTGCAACATTTCTTTAGAATCCCCCAAAAGTACAGTATCATCAGGAAAAAGTAACTGTGTAAACTCCCCTTTTGTATTTGATTCCTAATAATTAAATCTCACCCCTCTCCTCAACACCCTAGCATTTACTTCTTTTACAACCCCATCTATAAATATGTTAAATAACCACGGTGACTTTACACATCCTTCGCTTAAGACCTACTTTTACCGGGAAGTAATCTTTCTCTCTTCTACACACTCTAACCCGAGCCTCACTATTCTCATAAAAACTCTACAATCTGCCACATTTTTCCCCTATCCACTCTATCATATGCATTTTCTAAATCCATAAATGCAATGAAAACTTCCCTACCTTTATCTAAATATTGTTCACACATATGCTTCAATGTAAACACGTGATATACACACCCCCTACCCATTCTAAAGCCGCCTTGCTCATTTGCAATCCTGGTCTCTGTCTTACCTCTAATTCTTTCAATAATAACCCTGCCATACACTTTACCTTGTAAACTCAGTGAACTTATTCCCTTATAATTTTTATAATCTCTTTTGTCCTCCTTCCGTTTATATAGCTGAAGTATGTTCAAGGCATATTCCTCTACGAAAAAAGAAGAGAAGAAGTATACAGGAGAGAGAGAGAGACACTCCCTATACAGGAGAAGACGAAGAATCACTGAGCTCCTCAAGAATGCCGGACTATCTGATTCACGGAATGAAGCGCTAACCAGGGAAGTGGAAAATATTGAGCTAAAATTAAAGGACTCATACAGGATCCAGGAGAGTCAAGAGGAGCTAAAAGCGATTAGTGAATTGAAAGAAATTCGAAATGTTTATTTTCATATGCGAAAAACAAGGCAAAAACCACTTCTAGTATAGGGCCCCTGCTTAGACAAGACGGATCTTACACAGATGACAACAAAGAAATCAGTGAGATACTGAAATCTCAATATGACACTGTGTTCAGCGATCCACTAATCCGTCTAAAGATAGACAATCCAAACAATTTTTTTCATGAATGAGCCTCAAAACCCTGCCAATGTATGCCAAATTTCTGACATAAACCTAACTCCTCTAGACTTTGAGAAAGCCATCGACGACATGCCCATGCACTCAGCCCCAGGCTCAGACTCGTGGAACTCTGTGTTCATTAAGAACTGCAAGAAACCCCTCTCACGGGCCCTAAGTATACTATGGAGAAGGAACCTAGACACAGGCGAGATTCCACAGTCACTAAAAACAACGGATATAGCCACACTCCATAAAGGTGGCAGCAAAGCAGTAGCTAAGAACTATAGACCAATAGCCTTAACGTCCCATATCATAAAAATCTTTGAAAGAGTTCTAAGAAGCAGGATAGCAAACCCCCTGGACTCCCAAAAATTGCACAACCCAGGGCAACATGGTTTCAGAGCAGGTCGCTCCTGCCTCTCGCAACTGCTAGACCACTATGATATGGTCTTAGATGCTCTGGAAAACAAGCATAATGCAGATGTAGTATACACAGATTTTGCAAAAGCCTTTGACAAGTGCGATCATGAGGTAACAGCACACAAAGGGATAACTGGAAAAGTAGGCAGATGGATCCTCAACTTCCTAACCAATCGAACACAAAGGGTAGTGGTAAACAGAGTTAAATCGGATGCTGCCATAGTGAAGAGCTCTGTCCCACAAGGTACAGTACTCGCACCTATCCTGTTCCTCATTCTCATATCAGACATAGACAGAGATGTAAACCACAGCACTGTATCATCCTTTGCATATGATACTAGGATCTGCATGAGAGTGTCATCCATTGAGGACACGACAAATCTCCAAGAAGATATAAACCAAGTTTTCCAATGGGCAACAGAGAACAATATGATGTTCAATGAAGACAAATTCCAACTACTCCGTTATGGAAAACTGGAGGAAATAATAGCTAGGACTGAGTATATTGCAAACTCCAATCACACAATAGAGCGGAAAAGTAATGTGAAGGACCTGGGTGTGGTATTGTCCGAAGACCTCACCTTCAAGGACCACAACAATGCCACTATTACATCTGCGAGGAAACTGATAGGATGGATAATGAGAACATTCAAGACAAGAGATGCCAAGCCAATGATAATCCTTTTTAAATCACTTGTTCTCTCTAGGCTAGAATACTGCTGTACATTAACATCCCCATTCAAGGCAGGTGAAATTGCAGATCTAGAGAATGTACAGAGAACCTTTACTGCACGTATAAGTTCCATCAAACACCTTAACTACTGGGAACGCCTGGAAGCACTAGAATTATATTCAGTGGAGCGTAGGCGAGAGAGATATATCATAATCTACACCTGGAAGATTCTGGAGGGACTTTGCCCTAATTTGCACACAGAAATCACTCCATACGAAAACAAAAAGACTTGGCAGACGGTGCAACGTAACCCAGTGAAAAGTAGGGGCGCCACTGGTACACTAAGAGAAAACACAATAAGTGTCCGGGGCCCAAGACTGTTCAACAGCCTCCCACCAGCTATAAGGGGCATTACCAGTAGACCTCTGGTTGGCTTCAAGAGGGAGCTGGATATATACTTAAAGTCAGTGCCAGATCAGCCGGGCTGTGGTTCGTACGTTGGACTACGTGTAGCCAGCAGAAACAGCCTGGTTGATCAGGCCCTGATCCACCGGGAGGCCTGGTCATAGACTGTGCCGCGGGGACGTCGATCCCCGGAATGCCCTCCAGGTAGACTCTGCCAAACCCTAGTTACCTTCTCCTCTTACATACATTTATTAAACAAAAATACCAAGCACTCCAGCACTATATCCTCCCCTGCTTTTAACATTTATGTCATATTCCCGTCAGTTCCAGTTGCTTTACCTCCTTTCATTTTACGTAATGTCTCACGTACCTCCCTCACATTTTCACACCTTGCTCTTCTTCACTCCTAAAAGATGTTATACCTCCTGCCCAGTGCTTGAAATTACTGCCTCATTATATATATATATATATATATATATATATATATATATATATATATATATATATATATATATATATATATATATATATATATATATATATATATATTCATTTCTTATTAACAAATCGGCGTTTCCACCAAGGCAGGGTGGCCTGACAAAGAAAAACTTTCATCATCATTCACTCCATCACTGTCTTGTCAGAGGCGTGCTTACACTACAGCTACAAAACTGCAACATTAACATCCCTTCTTCTGAGTGCCGGCACTGTACTTCCCATCTCCAGGAATCAAGTCCAGCCTGCCGGTTTCCCTGAAACCCTTCATAAATGTTACCTTGCCTACACTCCAACAGCACGTCAAGTCCCAAAAATCATTTGTTTCCATTTGCTCCTATCTAACACGCTCACGCACGCTTACTGGAAGTCTAAGCCCCTCGCACACAAAACCTCCTTTACCCCCTCCCTCCCACCATTTCTAGGCCGACCCCTACCCCGCCTTCCCTCTACTACAGATTTATACACTCTCGAAGTCACTCTACTTTGCTCCATCCTTGCTATATGTCCAAACCATTTCAGCATCCCCTCCTCAGCTCTCTGGATAATAGTTTTGGTAATCCCACACCTCCTCCTAATCTCCAAATTACGAATTCTCTGCATTATATTCACACCACCCATTGCCCTCAGACATGACATCTCCACTGCCTCCAGCCTTCTCCCCGTTGCAACATTCACAACCCATGTCTCAAACCCATACATGAGTGTTGGTATAAATATACTCTCATACATTCCCCTCTTTGCTTTCATGGATAAAGTTCTCTGTCTCCACAAGCTCCTCAGTGCACCACTCACCTTTTTCCCCTCGTTAATATATATATATATATATATATATATATATATATATATATATATATATATATATATATATATATATATATAGCATAGCCGCCCCCATACTCACCGAACATAGGTGTATTTGCGGCATAGCGACGGCTGATCAATTCGGCTTCATGGTATCGTGTATCACACACACATCAGAAGGGAAGTATACTAAACATGAGGAGGTCAACGACATCATAAAGAGAAGCCACGCCACAGCCCGTTGCCCAGCTCAACGGGAACCCCAAGTGCAGAGGTCTGATGGAAGTTAAAAGCGTCCTGATGGAGCCACTATGCTACCCTGGAAGGATAGTAAGCAGATTGCTTGGGACTACACCTGTGCTGCCACAATGGCAGACACCTACTTGCCATACTCTGTAGCCGAAGGGGGGCGGAGCTGCCAGCCACAGGGACACCCAGAAGACCCGCAAATATGAAGGCCTTCCCCCTTGCTATAACTTCATCCCAATAGGGTCAGAGACCCTTGGAGCATGGGGCAAGTGTGTTCTAAAGTTTCTCAAAGAGCTGGGTGAAAAACTCATCATATAAACCAAGGACCACAGGGCGACCAGCTTCCTCTTTCATAAACTCAGTGTTGCGATCCAGAGGGAAAATGCCTGCAGCATTCTGGGCATGCGGCGCACTGCCGAAGAGCTGGACAAAGTATTTGAGATATAGCTCTGAGTTGTTATCTTTGTTGTTTTGCTCCCTATTGTATTCTTGTCAATGTATTTTGTCAATGTATTAATTAAACAGGTGATATCACAATATTCAGAACAACCATTGTGACAAAAATAGTGAAATTCCAAGCACTTACGTGACTTCTCACATTATCAAGAAATTATAAAAATAAAGGGTTAACAGGAAGGCATATAAGGACAAGACTGCACCTCGCTGCCATTCTACCCAAAAATTTGTCTAATATATCTTAAATTCTTTCCAAATTTTATTAATTATAAATTAATCCAATTTATATAAACCAAAGAAATATTCATAATATTTTCAAAACTACTTTTTATAAAACATGATTCTATTATACTCCAGTCGACCATAGACACATATATATATATATATATATATATATATATATATATATATATATATATATATATATATATATATATATATATATATATATATATATATATATATATAAAATAAATTATAGACAACACTATGAAAATAGAGGAATTCCAAGCGCTTTCGTGACTACTCACATTATCAAGGAACTATGACTAAGCGCTTGGAATTCCTCTATTTTCATAGTGGTTTCTTCATATTTTGATATCACCTGTTTACTGTGATCTTTTTGCATATATATATATATATATATATATATATATATATATATATATATATATATATATATATATATATATATATATATATATATATATATATATATATGTGTGTGTGTGTGTGTGTGTGTGTGTGTGTTGTGTGTGTGTGTGTGTGTGTGTGTGTGTGTGTGTAGTACCATTTTGTCCTAGGCACATGTCGATTAGACACTAGGCCTGTTGTATGTATGTGTGTGTGTGTGTGTAACGAAACACTTCGAAATGTTTCGCCCTGCGGGAATTGAACCTGGCCCACTGTGTGTGTTTTGTGTGTGTGTGTGTGTGTGTGTGTGTGTGTGTGTGTGTGTGTGTGTGTGTGTGTGTGTGTGTGTGTGTGTGTGTGTGTGTGTGTGTGTGTGTGTGTGTGTGTTGTGTGTGTGTGTTTATGTCCCTGTCCAGAAGACACAAGGAATAAGTGTGATATATGTATATTATTTCCTATTCACTTAATACTATATTTCCGATATATTATTAATAGCTAAAATAATGTTATTGTGCTTTATAGTATTATCTGTCCCTATAAATTTAGCTATGTGTATAGGTAGGTTGTCTTTTATTGATTTAAGTCTGGGACTGCTGTCCCAGTGTGACTTTGTAAATGGTCCAAGAAGGGCCGAAACGTCGTCGTAAGCTCCTCTCTTTTATATGTGCGGGTTGTGTGTGTATTGTTCCAGTCACGGTATTGTGCCTTTTTGTTATTTACCATGGGGTAGTTGAGTCTATTGGTTTCTCGGGAAGAGTTCATATACCGAGGTGACATCTGGTGAGGAGGCGTTGTCTGAAGCAGTTCCAGCCTCACTCTAGCCTTGGATAGTCTCCTCTTCCTTGAGCTCTGTATAGACTCGCGTCTTGGCTTACTCACGGTTCTTTTGTTTGATTTATCCACTCTAGGTTTCAGTGAAGTACAGTCTTTTCTCTTGTGAGAGTTTTCTAAGAGTTAAAGTAGTCTTTATTGTAAGACGGGAGTGTCAGTACTCCTATTACTATTATTTTGAAGGTCTCACCGGGGTTCTTGTTTGTCGTTGTTTCTATAATCTAGGATAATTTCTCATTTGAATCTAGTGATTATTGTACGGTCAAGGATGGTATTCTAAAGAATATATATGTATATAAGATTTATTATGTCTCGAGATTTATGGTTATTGTTGTTCTGAAGAATCTATCTTCAGTAAAGATAATATTTGTTTTCTTTAAAACAATTTAATATTAAAAATATTAAGTTACTGTCCGATTATTATCTCCTGATTGTAATTTAACAAAAAACTTAGTAAAAGAAATATTTATAATAAACATAGAGTTGTCATTAATTCAACTCATTGTTACAGACGGAAAAAATCACAGGCTATATATATGAAAGAAGTTTAACCTAAACTTCTCAGATTTTCTCCTCTCGCTTCTTTGATATACTTAGCGAGACACTTAAATTAATCTTTTTGTAACTGTGTGTGTGTGTGTGTGTGTGTGTGTGTGTGTGTCAAATATGTTTCTCTCTTATTACTCAAGTCAATCTGTGTCTTTGCACAAGTATCACTTTGTGGTTGTATAAGAATTTTTAGTATTTTTTAAAAGTGTCTGTGTTGTTGCACATAACTACACTAATTTCATTGCAATTTCTTAATATCATTTAAACCTTTTTTCAAAAAATCTATTTGTCATTCCTTTCATGCAAATTTAACAGTGACATTTTTTGCAAAATTCTGTAAATTGAAATGCAAAAATGAAAATATATTTTCACACGTATATTACAATGCCATATTTCCTGCTGTGAGAGGAAAATGGCACTCGCTGTCCCCACTCTTGTAAAAACCCATCTGCCACAATTTTGAAAAAAAAATTACGAAAAATCATTTCCGCATCAGTTGTCTAAGTCTCGTGAAATGTAGAGTTGCTATTTTTCCAAATTAATATACACCTGCAACAGTACAGTTGCTTGTGAAACACAGTACTATCTCATGCATCAGTACCCTCACTTCTGCAACACAATGAACCTATTTATAGAAAAACACTCTCCAGAAACACACCACCACAAACACCAACTTCCAACAGGATGTTGCACTCCATGAATCACGAGACTTTTGTTTTTAAATTAAACACCCTCCTGTAACACAAAACACTCTTCAGCAAAACAGAAGAAACTCTTGCAACACAAGTCACCTTTCTCTAACAAAACACTCAGTGAGGCAACACTACATAATCTCCGTCAACACTACATAAACTTCTATAAAAGCATTCCCAATTCTCTAGCACCACACTCGCCTGTAACACAACTGCAGGCAACATTACACACCAATACATCCCTTTGTAACACAATATGCAGGAACACAACAAACTACAGTAACAGTACACCCTACAGCTACACCTCACTCCCTCTTGTAACACAACACTCAATCGTGCAACACAACAGTCCTTGCAACACAACACTCTTGCAATAAAATACACCCTTTTGCAATACAACACTCTCTCTTGCAACAAAACACTTCAACTTGAAACACAACACACCCTACTGCAATTCAACACGCACACCGGCAGCACTTCACTATGCTGCAACATAAAACACCATTTAGCAGCACAGTAAATCATGGAACAGCATAAGACACTGTGATGGATGAACCGTATTCAGTGAAGAGTGTATAACAGAATAGATGTGATTTTAGCCTTCGTAACTTTCCTCTACTCATTTAGGTGGGTGGGTGTCAGCCACACACCTGAGAAAGGTTTTCTACTCACTAGATCTTTCGCTTGGTCATGTGGAGACATTTCTTACTTATAAGGAATACTCTTATGAGGAACCATAATGTGGTTGCTTGCATTTTCTCTTTTATTTTCTTTAACCCTATGTTTTCATTTATATCTTTAGACCACCTCATGCAGTCGGGTTCAGATTCGGAAATTATGCATAGATTCATGCGGGTACTGGCATATGTGTAGCTCTTCGTGAGTTTTATATAGATCACTGCCAGCTCTCATGTCTTTGCAATAACTTGAGACGTCATATGATCGGTTTCACACGTGTATAGTACTAAGAAATAATGTTAATATTGTTGTGCTCTTGGAGTATGTAGATGCCAGTTTGCAACAAATATCTCTTGCTGTCCCATAACCCGGTTAGTAGTACACTCAGCTCACAGTGGTTCGATCCCCAGAATAGGGGGAAACATTGGGGCGTGTTTCCTTAAGACACCTGCTGCCCCTGTTCACCAAGCAGTAAATAGGTACTTGGATGTTAGCCGACTGATGTGGCTAGCATCCTGGGGACAAAGTTAATTTGCCAGAAATGCTCTGGACAACAAGGGGTTTTCTTCATAGTATTTCACTGATGTCAGCTGGGTCTGTTTCACTTGTATCATGTGCTTGTAGAAATAAAGATTATTATTATTATTATTATTATTATTATTATTATTATTAGTTGTATTAATATTATTTGAACTAAATTGTTTCTTCGAAATAATTTGAGAATGCCTCTTTAATCACCTTTAATCTTTAAATGCTGATTCATTTTATGAAAAGGATGGAACCACATAAATACGACTAAAGGTTTTATTGATGCAAATCAGCCACTTTCCTTGCAAAGTTAATAAACATGGAAATGTTGGATTTGATTTCGAACAATAACATTTAAAATGCCACTTCTGATTGACTTCATGCCTTCACATATAACAGACTTTACCGAAGGAAAGGTCTGCGTGTATGTTCTCTCTTCTCATATTTGGTCATCTGTTTACGTTGACGATTTTGTTGTAGCTTGTTCTGGCATTGACTGTCACCTTGTAGAGGCCTATGTTTTGTATGCTATTGATCCTGATTCCAACTAGACGTTTCATAGGTTTAAATTCAATTTTCTGTTAGTAAAACTTAACATATCACTTTCACAAGATGCCATACTTCTCAAACAGCTCTTTACCTCTGTTTCCCATATCCATGAACAGGGTAAGATCAAGTTTTTCATTCTCCTGGTTGATCTTCTAAGTTCCTGGAAACATTACATAACCTCCCTTAAAGCCGCTCGTCATAGCCTCCTGAACCTCCTTAAAACTTACGGTGGGGTTGGTGAGGAGACAGCATGGTTAAGAGAGGTAATTAAAGGGGATAAGAGAGGAAAGAGTAGGGGTAAGAGAGAAGAGAGCAGATATAGGGGTGAGGACAGTGGGAGTATGGGAAGAACACGAATATATGGGAGGAGACAAGGGAGGATAATGCGGGGCTAAGGGAGGATTTAGTGAGAGCAAGAAAGTTATAGGGAAGCGAGAGTAGAGAATTATAGTGGGAGAACAGAGAGAGAGAGAGCATGGGAGAAATGAGCTGAAGTAAGGGAGGTGAGAGCGGGAATGAAAAGAAGAAAGCAGTAGTAAGGGAGAAAGTTTGACAAAAGAGGACTCAGGTGGAGGATGGGAAGGACAGAGCACTTGCGAGATTCCTTAAAAACACTTATACAACTTATTCATCGTAATTCTCCTCTTTCTATCTGGAGTTCTGTATTGGTTTGTCGCATTGATATTTACATTTTTTCTAACAGTTATGATGAATATGTGGATTTCCTATATGTCAATATTCTGCATCACTAGTTACTAACATTTTCCCAGTTACAAAATAAACGAACAGCTTTCCAATAATTTCCGTAGTGATTTATTGTTTTTAAAGTCCTCGTACTTGCAATATTTTCTTTTAATTTTAACGTAGATTGTAAACTGCTTTTATTCTAAAATAGGCACACGACTGGAAAGCATTTCCATTCTTAACCACTTGACAGGAAGTGTCATCTCAGAGCAACAGTTTCCCATCATCAACGATGCACAACTGGATCGTGTCATGCCACAACAAAGTTTAAATATATAAACACTATGTTCCCACTCAGTGACACTGGCTACAGTTCTTTCTCAAGGACATATAACTACTTAAATATTATTTATTTCTTCAGTAAAATGTTTATCTGTCACTCTCTTTATTTCGCAATTGTTCTACAGATGTTTTAACCCAAACTGCCGTTAGACGGCTTTGTCGTTTTTATTCTATTAAACAAAATTAAAAATGATGACATGGTCAGTTCAATGAAAATGGTTTAGCAAATGAAAGTCTGTCCAACCTGAATAAAGACAAGCTCATTTTTCCTGTCAATATTCGCCACCAATAGGTTTTACTGTTCTCTAAGAATGTCTGCTCTGCATTATTTATGTTGAATCACGTGCCCATGGTTTATGCTTTCAGCTAGTCCATGCAGTCATCAATACGTCTGATCATTCGTCAACCAAGACGTCCATTTGGCTGCAATATTCCACGACATCTCCAGGCACCATGGTAACCGGGACAAATAGCTCTCTGCCTACATCTCTTTCTTTCAATAAAACCATGAACAAATACATCTTGTTACTCAAGCCTTTAATAACACATCTTATATTTTTTGTCTGGGTATATAGTAGGTAAGAGTGCAAATAAAAGGTACGGATTGCTGGGTATATGGTAGATAGGAGTGCGGAAAGGGATAATAAACAGCGCATAAAGTTTGAATTAATTTGGTATCGTCAATACATGGCCAGCCAGGAGCCCACACCAACCTATATGACGCTATGGAACCTCAATTTCCCCAGAGAGTGTGCATTGTCGACAGTTGCTGGCATTTTCACGAAGATTCTCGGTACAGAGGGACGGAGAAGAAAAGGGATAAAGGCTGGTAAGGTTGGTGAGAGGGAGATAAGGTCTCATGGGGGGAGAGAAGAGTGGAGAAAGAGAGGAAGTAACGGTGTTAGGTGAGAACTCAAAGGAAGCAGAAATTGTTACAAGTAAGAAGGAACGAAAGGCAGAAAGTGGGAGGGAGTGAGGGAGAGGGGAAGGAAAAGAGATGGAGAGGGATGAATGGGTAGTGAATGAGGTGAGTAAAGGGAAAATGGGTGGAGAGGAGAGGAAGGAACAGCTTCAATACACAGATGAAATTATTTTTATTTTGGAATTTTATGTAGGGAGAGAGATATTGAAAGATGTGAGGGAAAAGTTCGTTAGATAAAAGTGGAAGCATGAATGAATGGTGGAGGTAGTATATATAGGTGAATGTTTGTTGGTTAAGTGGTCTGAATCGTTATCTCTCTACCCCCCTCCTCCTCCATTTTTTGCTTCTCTTTATGATGTCGTTGACCTCCTTATGTCTAGCATACTTCCATTCTGATGTGTGACACACGAGACCATGAAGTCCGAATTGATCAGCCGTCGCCCTGCCGCAAATACACTTACGTTCGGTGAGAATTGGGGCGGCTAGGCTAAGAGCAACACCAATCCGAATGGCTTGTGGGTCGAGTCGAGTGCCCAGGGAGGAATTGGGAACAGCTAGAAGGAAGTATCCTGAGTGTGGTGTCTTCACCGCTAGGAGACGAGCTTTGTCCTTTTCTGAAGCATTGGTGAGCATTGTGTTGACAATTTTTTCCATGATCTGTTTGTCCTAGTGGGACTGTTTGTGCTCTTTGGGAGGAGCTGGTCTACTGGAGGAGTCTGCAAGGGTGTCCCACCGCACTGCTGCTTCAATGAACTTGGGGTCTTGAGCTCCCACCACGCCTCTCAAGCGTTCGGGGACAATATTCTTGACTAATCCACAGGAAGCCAAACACGACCACAGAAATGCAGGTAAAGCTACCTTGTTGCTTTGCGCACCCCTATACCTCCCAGTCGCAATGGGAGGGTTGCCTTTTCCCATTGCCGATCCTCTAGTGACAGATTCAGGTGTGCGTCATAATCGTCGAGTGTTGGGTTGTCAAAAGAGGGTGCGCACCTCAAGAAGTAAGTGAGTCTTGGCATAGTAAGACACCTTGTGAGGAGATACAGGGCATCATGGGCATCAAGATCGCATATATATATATATATATATATATATATATATATATATATATATATATATATATATATATATATATATATATATATATATATATATCGTATCGAATAGGTAAAACTGGTCAGTTAGCAAGAACTCATTTAAAATTAAATCCTTTGTAAAATTTTCTTGTATACGTTTAAAGATATATATATTTGTTTCATTTATGTTAATGCAACAATTAAAGAATTTGTACCAAAATAATCTTAGAAAACTTACCCAATCTTTTTCATAAAAACCGCAATTTAATTTAGCCTAATCCAACTAAATATATTTTAGATAAGTTTACAATAATTTATTAATAAAAAAAACTCAATGAAATATATTTTTCGTTAGGTTCAGAATGATTTTGCGTAATAATTGCATACACAAATTGTGTGGTCCCGTGGACTAGAGCGTCATCTGTCTTTTGCTCACCATGAGGCTGGCCAAAGCAGAATGGGTTCGACTCCTTGGCTAGTCGCAGTGATGTTACTGATCAATACCACTCGTTCGTGGTACAATAATATAAAATACTGCTTGTTGAGCTAGTACACCAAACAGGGAGTAGAACGAAATTAGCTCAGAGGCATCCACACCACCGTATGTTCTCGGATGACGTGTACAACATCTAGCTTGGCTGGATGCGTCATTCTTGAAAATAGTGTGGTCTGGTGGACTAGAGCATCATCTGTCTTTCGCTCACAATAAGGCGGGCTAAAGTAGCATGGGTTCGACTCCTTGTCTAGTCGCAGTGATGTTACTGATCAATACCACTCGTTCGTGGGTACAATAATATAAAATACTGCTTGTTGGGCTAGTACACCGAACAGAGTGATGAATGAAATTAGCTCAGAGGCACCCACACCACCGAATGTCCTCGGATGACTGAAAAACACCTAGCTTGGCTGGGTGCATCATTCTTGTAGGATTGCATGGTCCTGTGGGTTAGAGCGTCATGAGTTTTCGCTCACCATGAGGCGGGTCAAAGCAGCATGGGTTCGAATCCTTAGCTAGTCACAGTGTTGGTTTTGATCAATACCACTTGTTTGTGGTTACAAATATATATATATATATATATATATATATATATATATATATATATATATATATATATATATATATATATATATATATATATATATATTCAGGATGCAAAACAACCACTGTGGGAATAGAATGATAGGTCTAGGCTTCTCGTGTTGCAATCAACACATCATCAGGAGCCTGCACAGTTGCAGAAAAAGGAGGATGTCCGAGCTAATACGATCCCAGAGGATGTATTCACTGGAGTGAGTGAGGGAGGGAGAGAGAGAAAGGCAGCAAGTGCCCACAGTCATACCAGTGCCAATAGCCAGAAGGATGAATATTATAGCATTAGAAAAATCTCACAAGCACTGATATTTTAATAGTAGCCTAAGCGAAAGTTATGTGGCAATAATAAAAAATAGGTCATATTCCGTTATGATAAAAGAAATTTTACATTTATAATTATATTGTCAGTGATATAGAAGTCACTGGCAATTATGGAGTAACCTTCCTTCAGTGGGTCCATTTAAAGGGAAAAGAAAACTGGATCATTTAAAGAGGAGACTTCTAAAAGTTATACAAAGGAAAATGGGCTCATTAAAATAAAATAATTTAAAGAGGGAGGCATCTGTAATTACAAGGAAGACAGCCACAGATATTCATCCCACATAATTCTGAGGCAATCTCTGGTTTAGCTTCAGAAACTGCAGGAAAAATAGGCCCTAATTCCTAGGTGTAGCACTACATTTAAGACAGTCTAATGCATTTTTGACTGTGTACTATTGCCTCAACTAAACACGCATCTAATTTGAACAACCCATCTCTGATATTGTATAATAAATGCTTATCATGTTTAATAATTTCCAGTTCTACAATATTCCTTTCAAGCCACGAGGAACAAGGGAAGATGACTCTTCATGCCATTTGTCTGGTTATTACAAGTTCTAATATGGTTGAAGATCGCGTTCGCCTCCTGTGCTATACGTATCGAATACCGGTGTTGTGAAATTCGCACTTCTAATGGTTTTCCCATCTGTCCCAAATAGGAGAGACTGCAACCGTTGCAACCAATTCTGTAGACACTACCAGCATGCTGTTGGGGTGAATTCTTTATCAGGATGCTTATAACAGTCCCTGAAATTTTTAAATACTACTTGTACATTAAATATTTTAAGGGCATTCGGCAGGATAGATAAATTCTCGCTGTATGACAGGACCAGCACATTCTTGGTCTGAGGTGTTATCCTAGGTTCTGTTCAATAATAAGTTTTCTTAGCTGTCAGCAAGGCAAATTCCGCAAACGCCTTAGGATACCGCAGTTTCATGTCAAATATTTTCCTAATTTCTTCATCTAGGAACTCGGGACAGCACACTCTATAGGCTCTTTGAAACATAGTAAGAAATACATTCCTTTTAACTCTAGTCTCATGGTTGGAATAGTAGTGAATGTATGAGCACACATTGGTGGTCTTCCTATATACTGCAAACTTAAACTTTCTATCAACCCGGTGTATCAACACATCTAAGAATGGAAGTTTACAGTCCACATCTTTCTCCACGGTGAATTTAATAGACGGGACTAGAGCGTTAAGGCATGGTAAAAATGTATCAAGGGCCATATCATTTTGCCAAAGACACAAAATGTCATCCACATATCTGTACCATTCAGCTCTACATAGCAGGATATCTTTACACAGTCTAGCCTCGAAAAATTCCATTTACAGATTGCTCAATAGGGGAGACATAGCCATTCCCAATTTTTGAGCATAGTATGTTCCCTCAAACTCAAACTTGCAATCAACTACACCCAGCTTAATCAATTCAATAATGGTATTTTCATCAAAAATCAAAGAGAACTCATCTAATTCTTCCACATACGATAACAAGTCGGGAACAGGGATTCTCGTAAACAACGCATTGACATCAAAACTTAGTAGTGTAAAATCATTAGACATGTTGATATTTTGCAATTTGTCAATGAGATCAACATTGCTTTTTAGGTGAGCTTTAGAAATGTTGCCAAGCAAAGGAGTTAATATTTTTACAGAACTAATAATAGGTCTCGCTGGAAATCCGGCCTTTTGGGTTTTATTCAAATCGTACATGTAAAGGAGTGTAGCAGATCTCGCCGATAACTTCTTTTTCACTCCCTCCAGTGAATACATCCTCTGGCATCGTATTAGCTTGGACATCCTCCCTTTTTTGCAACTTTGCAAGCTCCTGATGATGTGTTGATTTTAACACGAAAGTTATAGAACTATTATCCTAATCCCCAATGGTTGTTTTGCATATATATATATATATATATATATAGTATTGTTTCAAGAACAAAATGGTTTTCCTCGGCTCTTTAATCTCTTTAACTTAATTCAAACGCCATGAAAATATTAATACCACTAAATCAGACAGAGGAGGCGAGATAACGATTACCCAGTGCCAATACCTTTAACCAGTGTCGATACTTTTAACCAGTGTCAATACCTTTAACCAGTGTCAATACCAGTTCACATACCAGAAAGTGACAAAATCTATTCCTCGCTGTAAATATCCACTTTAACTAGAAAATACTTGCTATAAGGAAGAACAAAAAGGACAGTGACATCATACTTAAATTCACAACCTAAAACCCAAGTGTTTTTTACTTTTATAGGTCACTCAAAACTCATAAAGAGAATGCCCCTTGAGACCAATCATTTCCACCAGAGAGACATTTTCATGAAAATTGCTGAATCTTTAAAGAAATTGTTTTTCTACTTTCATTGAAAAAATAAAATTAATCACCCTGTAAAATAAAAAGATGTTGAGTCTGACTATTACCACTTCACCAGACTACCTATAGATGGCATTTTGAATTTCCTCGCAGCCAAATTACTTATGCAACAAAATAAATCCTAATTTTCTTCTTCGAAAATGTTATCTCTCACCAGGAACAACATCGCTATGTCTGCTTCTACAGTTGTCATTCTATGCAAATTAAAAAGAGCTTCGTCTTAATCCTATTCACACATACACTCATAATATGCAGCACAACAAAATTCGATCAAAGCAAAATCCTCTGATCACAAATCTCATAACCTGGAAAATGGAAAGGTGAAAGGAAAGAAAATACCATTTGTTAAAAAGTCTCAGTTCCAAAAAACTTTACTTCAGAAAGTTGCAACTCATGGTGCCCTTCCACCAAGAAACAGTCAATCGTCTCAATAAAGTGACCAACATAATCCCTTTGTACCCTGAAAGCTTCTGGAATTGCTTTTCCAAAAAGCACAACCAGCAACACAAGATTCTCAAAGGGTTTATTTGATTCTATGTAAAGACTACAGTCAGATATACATCATCCAGGACCATTAAACACAAGATGGCACTTCGCTGTGTTAGCAGTAATAACCATTAAATTGTTAGTCTGCAGCTATAAACGAGAAATCATGGAAACAGATATCAAAGGAACTTCACCTAACTCTAATATCTCTCCTTAAATCTGAACGCCAGTGTACTAACCCAAGTGGAAGATATTTACATTTACCTGCTCTCAGTTGTGATGCTGCTCTCAGATGTGATGCTGCTCTCAGATGTGATGCTGCTCTCAGATGCGATGCTGCTCTCAGATGTGATGCTGCTCTCAGATGTGATGCTGCTCTCAGTTGCGATGCTGCTCTCTGACCCGATGCTCCTCATTTCATCATGACTCATAAAATCTTAATAACACGATTGCCAACAGATTACTGGCCTATGAGGTTTAAACTCACTTGTAATGGGTTCAAACCCCACTCGATCCGTGATTCATCTTCACCTGAGGAGCTAACCATCCCAATATAAAAATGGTTACATCTCCTATATGGTATCTGTTAAAGAGGTCACCAGTTTGGGTTCGAAATATATAGACAAATCTCATTTCCCATGATTCTGTCTGTATGTTACTTATTATAAAGTATTGATAGTGTTCAGAGTGAAACACCACAGTCTCTGTTAATGAAGGAACACCACAGTACTTAAATGAGAAAATTACAGTCAGGTTCTGCTCAGTGGTCGGGCGAGAACAATAGTGTTAAGAACACTACGGTGTTCTGGTGGGAACATTAGCGTGTTTAGGGGGGAATCCTGTAATTTTCTAATAAGAACACTTCATGGCTCAGGTGAGAACACTAAAATGTTCAGGTGGGAACTCTAATGTGTCCAACTGGGAACACTTCAGTGTTAAGTTGGTAACACTGCAATCTTCTGGGGGAAACACTATGGTGAGTGTTCAGGTGAGAACACTACAGTGTGAGGGAAAAGTTCGTTAGCTAAGAGTGGAAGCATGAATGAGTGGCGGTGGTTACCTCTACCCCACACCCCCCTTTTCCAGGTGGGAGTGGGAGTTAACATGGGACCCTCCTGACGAATTGACGTTAATTAGCTTTCTGCTCCCATCAAGTCTGTAAGTACTGAGTTCCACTTTTATTTATTGATATATAGTGGATTGCGTTTTTAATAAGTTTAACCAGACCTGATTTGACTTACATATTTTAACGTAATCTTTATCCTTACCATTTGTTTTGAAGGCCTTCTGCCTATCTTGTGAGTGACTACTGGACCTGGTTTGTAACTTCCTGTTTTACTCTTCATTCAGTCTTGTTCAAATTGGGTCACTGGACATTAGCGAGACAAGACAGGCAGCGTGATCCAGGCAATAGATCCTAAACATAAACCAAATCTTTAATGGAACACTGCAGTGCTCCACTTCACTTTTGTGGTTGAGCATCTGTGGTCTTCACCGACAGCAGTTCACTGGTGGGGAATATTGGAGTCTGTACTGTCTCGGACTAAGAGTCACGTCCACCAGTGACTGTCGTGTCTCACACCGGATTCTATTTCAAAATCCCTAAGTGAATCCTGAAGCTAATTACCACCAACATCGGCACATGGAAATACCACCTGTCCGATGTATATATTACCTTTGTTTCACGAGAGTTATTTATATATTTTAGTTTTCATTATTTGTTTCTGCTAGGAACATTTCATGTTTGATTGTCTTACATTTCATAAGAAAGTTTTGCTTATCAATAAAATTGTTTATCTTATTCTGTTATAATTTATTATTCTATATATCTGTTCATATTGAGGAATGGTCCTTTCAAATTGTCTTTGAGGGTCTGAAAAAGCCGTTATACCTTCACAAACAGTTAACAGGTTTGAACACTACAGTCAGATAACACGACTCTACTTAAATAACCCGCACGTTGGAAACAGAAACTTATGACTACGTTCGATAAGAAGGCAGTGGTACTGAAACCAAGGTCAGAAGATATAGCGAAGATATAGTAGGAGTATTAGAGAAAGTAACTGAGGAGGTAGTCCAAGAACAGGTCAAGTCACGAGGAACTGAAGTTTGGAAACTTTGACAATGTAATGAAAAATCGTGACATCTGCCAAGACTAATATTCATAACGCAATAATCAGTGGTCATGTAGGAACACTTGGGTGTTGACGTGTAACACTTCAGAGTTATGGTGAGAATACTACAGTGTTCAGGTGATAACACTACAGTTTTCAGGTGAGAACATTACAGACACTTTTCAGGTAGGTACAATTCTGTCAATGTTCAGATTGGAACACCTTGCTGCTGCTCTAGCAGTGAGCGTAGGAAAACAGACAGAACCTCAGCAGATGGAGGGATTAATATGACAAAGTGAAGCCACTCTGGTTGGATCGCTTGTGAGACTCTGCATGTGCTGCTGCTGTCTGTCTGCGCCAGAGTGAGACAACTGTCGGGTGATTGTTTAACCCAGAGACTGTTGCTCTGTGTTAGCTGAGACCACAGAATTACTGGTAGACATCGCTTTACGCCAGTGAATATTAGCTAGGAACCCTGAGTTACTGGCTGCTATAACTTTTGTGTTTAGTGTTAGCAGAAACCACAGTTACTGGCACCCATGACATGTTTACTGTATGTTAGCTGGGATTACAGGTATACTGGTTGTTGAGAGAAAGAGAGAAAGAGAAAGAGAGAGAGAGAGAGAGAGAGAGAGAGAGAGAGAGAGAGAGAGAGAGAGAGAGAGAGAGAGAGAGAGAGAGAGAGAGAGAGAGAGAGAGAGAGGAAGACCGAGAATAAAATTACACAATACCGTAAATGGAATGACAGACAAATATCATACACATAACACAATGAACATAGGGCGACGTTTCGGGTCGACTTGGACCATTAAGGAGGGGAAAATAAGGGATAGTAGAGATAGTGATAATAATAGTAGCAAAATAATTAGCAGTAGTATAAGTAATGAAACTGTCAGAAATAGCAATAAGAAGGGATTAGTGGTAGTGACAAGTCAAAGAGTGGAGTGTTAGCGAAGGCCAATAGAAAAATAAAGAGCACTACAGGAGAGCTAATAGTCCACTAAGAGATGGCAAAGACCCAGGGGAGACAAAGATCAGGTCGTCACCAGAGTTCTGTAGACTGGAGCATTTGCCAGTGTAATGAGAAAGGCATCTACTGAGACGAAGCCAGGACTAAGTTTCTTATTAGGAAAATTGTGAATAAGGGATGCTTCAACAAGACAGTGTCTGTGAAGGCTAGAAGGGTAGACAATTTTTTTACAGAGGACCAGTTAACAGGATGATTGTGATCTCTAACATGACAGAAAAGGACATTATTAGAGTCAGCAAGTCAAACACTTCTTTCGCTAAGTCTGTCAGAAAGAGCAGCCAATTTCTCCAGCGTACTGGAAATGACAATAGCAGGAAATAGAGAACACTCCGGAAACGTCAGTAGCAGGAAGAGAGGTACGAGCTTGAGTACTACGAAGGATATTAGTTTGGCGAAAAGTAGTAGAGTAAGACATTTTGTCAAAACTATATATCTTTATTAACAAAACGTTTCTTCTGCGCGACAGACTACACAGTCGATTATAGAGACATCGACACTATAGAAAAACAAAGTAGATGAAGTGCAGAGGTTGTTGATATACTTAATCTACCATCATTAGAGCAAGATAATAAGTTTCTTAGCTTAATAACTGTTTTGCCGGAGTACTAGTGGTATGTTGGTTGGCTGTGTATGTCATGTGGGACTCTTCTTACCTTCTGTATGTCATACGGGACTCTGCTTACCTTCTGTATGTCATACGGGACTCTGCTTACCTTCTGTAGGATATATGGGACTTTCCTCGCCTCATTAAACATCTTTTTTTCAAAAGTTTCCAGAATAAAGATTCCCAGACCTTGCACAAGGATCTTATTCCTCAACTTCTCTGTATAATCCCAACACTCCCATAAAATGTCCTAATATAATCTGTCATTTCCCAGTACAATCCCAACACTTCCCAACACACTCCCTGCCCTCCCAGCTTACCTGAACAATTTCCCATCTATTTTCAAAAACACTCATCACTTTCCAACACTACCCCAACACACCCCGTCACTGATAAAGACTCCTCAATTCTCCTCCAACATTCCCCAAACACTTATCCACACAAACGCTTGCCAAAACTACAACATTTTCTTTACACTGCTCATTTACTCAGCCAACAGTGGCACCATCTGCAGAAGACACCAACTTCTTGTCAGTCAGTGGTGGACACCAAAGCAAACATTCTCTCCCAAACGCTGATAACAACCAAGGTGAATTACAATAATTTTGTGGAACGGAATTTTACTTAGTTTTTCTGAAAGCTCCATGAAGCTATATTATTCACACTCTGTTGATCTGTATTGTAGAATATTAGCTATTTGGTATGTCAGAATTGTAGTTGTTTCGTATATATATGGGTCCCACAATTTGTACAAGAGGTGGACCCAACAAAAAAAATAAATATATATATATATATATATATATATATATATATATATATATATATATATATATATATATATATATATATATATGTCGTGCCGAAAATAAAATACTGAGAGAAATTGACAAAGTGGACAGAGACAGAATGTTCCAGAGATGGGACACAGCAACAAGGGGACACATAGTAAGTAAGTAAGTAAGTAAGTAAGTAAGTTTATTCAGGTATACACAAATACATTTACATACATTATCATACATAGCAGCATATGTGTAGAGAACCTAGGATAACCCAAAAAGTCAGAGTGACTTATTTCCATTGGAAGCTGAAGACTCAGATGAATCACAGGGATGTTAGGAAGTATTTCTTCAGTCACAGAGTCGTCAGGAAGTGGAATAGTTTGGGAAGCGATGTAGTGGAGGCAAGTTCCATTCATAGCTTTAAGAAGAGGTATGATAAAGCTCAGGGTGCAGGGAGAGTGACCCAGTAGCGGCCAGTGAAGAGGCAGGGACAGGAGCTATGAATCGACCCCTGCAACCACAACTAGGTGAGTACAACTAGGTGAGCACACACACACACACACACACACGTCTTATTATTATTTCTTTATTTTAAATTCAAATTTTAAGTGCATGAGTTTTTGTATTAATAAATATTTATATTCATATATTATACTGGTCTGCATGATTTATTTATTGACTATGGTATCTTTATCGGTATATATATATATATATATATATATATATATATATATATATATATATATATATATAGGATGGGGTCCACCTCTGGTGTCAATTGTGGGACCCATTGCCTCGGAGAAGTGGATAAAAAGACTTCAAGGAAGAATATTTAGATTTCTTTCTGAAGCTATTTGAATATTCCACTTCCCTACCACCCCATCTTTTTACAAACTTTATTTCAAGACAAAATACAATGGGAGTAAAACAACATAGATAACAACTCAGAGCTACATGTCAAATACTTCGTCCAACTCCCCGGCAGTGGGCCGCGTGCCCAGAATACTGCAGGTATATCCCCTCTGGATCGCAACACTGAGTCTCTGAAAGAGGAAGCTGGTCGCCCTGTGGTCCTTGGTTTCTATGATGAGTTTTCCACCCAGCTCCTTGAGAAACTTTAGAGCACACTTGCCCCATGCTCCATGGGTCTCCGACCCTATTGGGATGAAGTTATAGCAAGAGGGAAGGTCTTCATATTTGCGGGTCTTCTGGATCTCCCTGTGGCTGGCAGCTCCACCCCTTCGGCTAAGGAGTGTGGCAGGTAGGTGTCTGCCAATGTGGCAGCACAGGTGTAGTCCCAAGCAATCTGCTTACCATCCTTCCAGGGTAGCATGGTGGCTCCATCAGGACGCTTTTGACTTCCATCAGACCTCTGCACTTGGGGTTCCCGTTGAGCTGGGCAACGGGCTGTGGCGAGGCTTCTCTTTATGATGTCATTGACCTCCTCATGTCTAGCATACTTCCCTTCTGATGTGTGACACACTAGACCATGAAGTCCGAATTGATCAGCCGTCGCCCTGCCGCAAATACACCTATGTTCGGTGAGTATGGGGCGGCTAGGCGAAGAGCAACACCAATCCGAATAGCCTGTGGGTCGAGTCGAGTGCCCAGAGAGGAATTGGGAACAGCAAGAAGGAAATCTCCTGAGTGTGGTGCCCTCACCGCTAGGAGACGAGCTTTGTCCTTTCCTGAAGCGTTGGTGAGCATTGTGTTGAAATTTTTTCCATGGTCGGTTTGTCCCAGTGGGACTGTTTGTGCTCTTTGGGAGGAGCTGGTCTACTGGAGGAGTCT
>WNWK01026778.1:0-27004 GCA_009830355.1 Cherax destructor | reverse complement strand
AATTTTTTGTGGGTTACGATTGTTGCTCGAGTGTATTTTGAAAAACCCTTACTTTGGTCTCACAACCCAAATAAGTTGTAAAAATAAAATAGTAAAAAAAGAAATCTAAAGGGAAAAGAAAAAAAAAGTTTACTGAGTGGCGGCATTTTTTCCCCAAGGGGTTCATTTTCCCAAATTTACCCCTCCATATCTCAAATACTGACGAAAAATTTTTTTTTTTAGGAAAAAAACAATCAGAAAAATACTTTAACATTTTGATAAAAAAAATTTTTTTTTTTTTTTTGAATTTTTTGGGAAAACAGGAGAGCCCCTCGGGATTGGGGATTGGCAAAAAGGGGTTTAAAATGCCGGATTGTATTTCCCATTTCCAGGACCCCGGGCCCAACTAAATAAATTAACTGGCCCCTGAATCCCTTAAAAAAAATATTACCCTGCTCACACCCAACGCTTGTCGGGCCCCAAAAAACCATTGCCTCCATTCACTCCTATCTAACATGCCACACATCTTGCTGGAAGCCCAACCCCCTCCCCAAAAAACCTTTTTTACCCCCCCCCCAACCCGAGGACGCCCCCTACCCGCCGCCCTTTCACCTACAGATTTATACGCTCCAAGTCATTCTGCTTTGATCCATTCTCTCAAATTATCAAACCATCTCAAACAACCCCCTCAAAAACCCCCTCTGACAAATATTTTTAGAAACCCCCACCCCCCCAATTTCCACACAAAAAAATTTTTTCGAAAATTTTTTTACACCACCATTCCCTTAAACAGGACATCTCCAGTGCCTCCAGCCACCTCCTCGCTGCAGCTTTTTAACCCATGTTTAAAACCCTATAAGAGTTTTGGGTTTCCAATTATATTTTCCCGACTTTCCCCTTTTTTTGCCTCCATGGATAACTTTTTTTGTCTCCACAGATCCCCAACGCAAATCACCTTTTTTTTCCCTTTATCAATTTATGGTTAACCTCATCCTTCATAAAACCATCTGCTGGGCAAGTCAGCTCCCAAATATCTTAAAAAAATTCACTTTTCCATAATCCCCCCCCCAATGTGATATCCAATTTTTCTTTATTTAAATCGCCCTACCCTCATCACCTTTCTTATCTATGTTCACTTTCAACTTTCTACCTTTACACACCCTCCCAAACTCGTCCACTAACCTTTGCAACTTTTCTTTAGAATCTCCCATAAGCACAGTATCCCCATAATTTAATCCCACCCTCTCCCCAACACCCTAGCATTTACTTCTTTTACAACCCCATCTATAAATATATTAAACAACCATGGTGACATTACACATCCCTGTCTAAGACCTACTTTTACCGGAAGTAATCTCCCTCTCTCCTACACACGCTAACCTGAGCCTCACTATCCTCATAAAAGCTCTTTACAGCATTCAGTAACTTACTACCTATTCCATACACTTGCAACATTTGCCACATTGCTCCCCTATTCACTCTATCATATGCCTTTTCTAAATCCATAAATGCAATGAAAACTTCCCTTCCTTCATCTATATACTGTTCACATAGGTAGACAGCAACCACCCAGGGAGGTACTACCGTCCTGCCAGGTGACTGTGAAACAGAAACCTGAAACTGTTTTACATGATGGTAGGATTGCTGGTGTCTTTTTCTGTCTCATAAACACGCTGGATAACAGGTATATCTAGCTACTTCTACTTACACTTTAGGTCACACTACACTGGCATACACATGCATATATATACATACAGTAGAACGTCATTTAGCACGAGATTATGTTGCACGTTACCGGTATTGCACGATTTAAGATTTGCGACACATTATCATCTTACACGACGTAAAGATGATATTACACGGTTCGGCATGAGGGGAAAAATTTTGAGCGCATGGTTATTTACTGCCTAAGAATCCTCATGCTTTGAGGAAAAGGGAATTTGTTGTTTTTCCTTCCTGTAAACTAAGTTTATTCAGATACACGGGGCCAGGAGCTGAGTCTCGACCCCTGCAACCACAATTAGGTGAGTACAGTTACATACATTATCATACATAGCAGCATATGTGTAGAGAACCTAGGATAACCCAAGTCAGTCAATGGAAATACTGTCACTCTGACTTTTTTGGGTTATCCTAGGTTCTCTACACATATGCTGCCATGTATGATAATCTTCGTAACTGTATCTGTGTATACCTGAATAAACTTACTTACAGTTTGTGGGAAGGAAAACAAGTAACCATTCTCACAAGCAGTGTTGTTACTACTACTGTTGTTGTGGTTCAGCAGACACCACCCGCCTTACCCACCCACCACGGACCCCAGCATTTGTACGTATTTCATACGCGTTAAGAAGTCCTGGCTACAAGCCAGCTGTGTTTGTGAAGAATAAAATAAAGAGTGAATTGTGTTTTGATCTTGAATTAACGAAGAAAACAAAGATATTAGACAAGACATAACCCGTGGCCGTAATGAAGTGTTACTTTGTACACATAAAAAGATGTAAACATAAGTTTGTGTGACTGACTAACTTGACTGACTGACTGACTGAATGACTTGACTGACTGACTGAATGACTTGACTGACTGAGCTGAATGACTGGACTAACTGAATGACTTGACTGACTGACTGAATGACTTGACTGACTGACTGAATGACTTGACTGACTGACTTGACTGACTGACTGAATGACTTGACTGACTTACTGAATGACTTGACTGACTTACTGAATGACTTGACTGACTTACTAGAATACTTGACTGACTTACTGAATGACTTGGACTGACTTACTGAATGACTTGCTGACTTACTGAATGACTTGACTGACTTACTGAATGCTTGACTGACCTACTGAATGACTTGACTGACTTACTGAATGACTGACTGACCTACTGAATGACTTGACTGACCTACTGAATGACTTGACTGACCTACTGAATGACTTGACTGACCTACTGAATGACTTGACTGACCTACTGAATGACTTGACTGACTTACTGAATGACTTGACTGACTTACTGAATGACTTGACTGACTTACTGAATGACTTGACTGACTTACTGAATGACTTGACTGACTTACTGAATGACTTGACTGACTTACTGAATGACTTGACTGACTTACTGAATGACTTGACTGACTTACTGAATGACTTGACTGACTTACTGAATGACTTGACTGACCTACTGAATGACTTGACTGACTTACTGAATGACTTGACTGACTTACTGAATGACTTTACTGACTTACTGAATGACTTGACTGACCTACTGAATGACTTGACTGACTTACTGAATGACTTGACTGACTTACTGAATGGCTTGACTGACTTACTGAATGACTTGACTGACTTACTGAATGGCTTGACTGACTTACTGAATGGCTTACTGACTTACTGAATGGCTTGACTGACTTACTGAATGACTTGACTGACTTATTGAATGACTTGACTGACTTATTGAATGACTTGACTGACTTACTGAATGACTTGACTGACTTACTGAATGACTTTACTGACTTACTGAATGACTTGACTGACCTACTGTATGACTTGACTGACTTACTGAATGACTTGACTGACTTACTGAATGACTTGACTGACTTACTGAATGGCTTGACTGACTTACTGAATGGCTTGACTGACTTAAAGTTAGACACTCAGTTCAACCATCGACTTCAGTTCAAGAACTTCTACTATCCACCTCAGCCCAGTAGGGCCACACCATCCATATCCACTCTTCACTACCATCCACAAACATCATTACCCACAATTTAAGGTAAAAATACTATTATTTCTATTGCATTTGTAGTCTTAAGCAGTAATAGATCATGACAATGCACTACAATTACATATCCACCTCAGCTCGTAGGCCACACATCCTATCCTCTTCACTACCATCCACAAACATCATTACCCACAATTTAAGGTAAGAAATACTATTATTTCTATTGCATTTGTAGTCTTAAGCAGTAATAGATCATGACAATGAACTAAAATTACATATTCGCCTTCAATTTTTGCAAGATATGTTGGTCTAAAAAAACTTGTTTGGCTTTTGGTACTCTCAAACACGTAACCCTATTTTTCCCATAAGTTCTGTTAATTATTTAAGATGAAATTATCTAACACGACTTTTCAGGAACGTAACTATCGTGCTAAATGACGTTCTACTGTACCCTAGAATGTATAGACACTGAAATGAATAATATATGCCATCTAACATCTATGATGTGCATGGGGAAGTGGAAAAGAATCTGTCTCGTGAGCCATGCGTGTGATGTAGAGCGATAAGATTCACTAAATTAGAATAAAGGCTAATATACATTTAAATTGTATCAAACTATAAAATCCTAGAATGTAATAAAACTAAATGAATAATATATGCCTATATATGGTGGATGTAGGCGGGATGTTAAAGTAAAATGCTAAATCCTTGTTATAAAAATGCAAAAAAGTTGTATTTGATCTCATTAAGACGAACTAAAGCTAAGTGGTAGGTGATTTTCAGGCCTCAAAGAAATTTATATTATGATTAATATTATTAAATAGAGTATATTAATATTATTATAATGTATTAAATCATTTTTATCAGAAATATGTAGGGAATATAAATAATAATAATAATTCATGGATTAAATGTCGTAATTAAACATTTAAAGAGCTCAGATCAATTATAAATTAGGTAAAAGAGGTGAATTTATAAACTAAAGAGGAGGAGTTAGGGTAAGATATAACAACTATTGGAGGATAGATGGCTAGGAGTGTATAGGAATTGTAGAAAATGATGGGGTAGATTTAAAAATGTAGTGTTAGAGTGTTCAGCAGAAGTTTGTGGTTACAGGCGAGTGGGTGCGGGAGGGAAGAGGAGCGATTGGTGGAATGATGATGTAAAGAGAGTAGTAAGGGAGAAAAAGTTAGCATATGAGAGGTTTTTACAAAGTAGAAGTGATGCAAGGAGGGAAGAGTATATGGAGAGAAAAAGAGAGGTTAAAAGAGTGGTGAAGCAATGTAAAAGAGAGCAGATGAGAGAGTGGGTGAGATGTTATCAGCAAATTTTGTTGAAAATAAGAAAAAGTTTTGGAATGAGATTAATAAGTTGAGGAAGCCTAGAGAACAAATGGATTTGACAGTTAAAAATAGGAGAGGAGAGTTATTAAATGGAGAGTTAGAGGTATCGGGAAGATGGAGAGAATATTTTGAGGATTTGTTAAATGTTGATGAAGACAGGGAAGCTGTGATTTGTGTGTAGGGCAAGGAGGAATAACATCTTGTAGGAGTGTGGAAGAGCCAGTTGTGGGTGTAGGGAAGTTCGTGAGGCAGTGGGTAGAATGAAAGGGGTAAGGCAGCTGGGATTGATGGGATAAAGATAGAAATGTTAAAAGCAGGTGGGGATATAATTTTGGAGTGGTTGGTGCTATTATTTAATAAATGTATGGAAGAGGGTAAGGTACCTAGGGATTGGCAGAGAGCGTGTATTGTTCCTTTGTATAAAGGCAAAGGGGACAAAAGAGAGTGCAAAAATTATAGGGGAATAAGTCTGTTGAGTGTACCTGGTAAAGTGTATGGTAGAGTTATTATTGAAAGAATTAAGAGTAAAACAGAAAGCAGGATAGCAGATGAACAAGGGGGCTTTAGGAAAGGTAGGGGTGTGTAGACCAAGTGTTTACAGTGAAACATATAGGTGAACAGTATTTGGATAAGGGTAAAGATGTTTTTGTGGCATTTATGGATTTGGAAAAGGCGTATGATAGGGTAGATAGGGGGCAATGTGGCAGATGTTGCAGGTGTATGGAATAGGAGGAAGGTTACTGAAAGCAGTGAAGAGTTTTTATGAGGATAGTGAGGCTCAGGTTAGAGTGTGTAGGAGGGAAGGGGACTATTTCCCAGTAAAAGTGGGCCTTAGACAAGGATGTGTGATGTCACCGTGGTTGTTCAATATATTTATAGATGGGGTTGTAAGAGAAGTGAATGCGAGGGTCTTGGCAAGAGGTGTTGGGCTAAAAGATAAAGAAGCAAATACAAAGTGGAGTTGTCACAGTTGCTTTTGCTGATGACACTGTGCTTTGGGAGATTCTGAAGAGAAGCTGCAGAGGTTGGTGGATGAATTTGGTAGGGTGTGTAAAGAAGAAAATTGAAAGTGAATATAGGAAAGAGTAAGGTGATGAGGATAACAAAAAGAATAGGTGACGAAAGATTGGATATCAGATTGGAGGGAGAGAGTATGGAGGAGGTGAATGTATTCAGATATTTGGGAGTGGACATGTCGGCGGATGGGTCTATGAAGGATGAGGTGAATCATAGAATTGATGAGGGAAAACGGTGAGTGGAGCACTCGGAGTCTGTGGAGACAAAGAACCTTGTCCATGGAAGTAAAGAGGGGAATGTATGAGAGTATAGTTATACCAACGCTCTTATATGGGTGTGAAGCATGGGTGATGAATGTTGCAACGAGGAGAAGGCTGGAGGCAGTGAAGATGTCATGTCTGAGGTCAATGTGTGGTGTGAATATAATGCAGAGAATTCGGAGTTTGGAAATTAGGGGAGGTGCGGGATTACCAAAACGATTGTCCAGAGAGCTGAGGAGGGGTTGTTGAGGTGGTTTGGACATGTAGAGAGAATGGAACGAGACAGAGTGACTTCGAGAGTGTATAAATCTGTAGTGGAGGGAAGGCGGGGTAGGGGTCGGCCTAGGAAAGGTTGGAGGGAGGGGGTAAAGGAAGTTTTGTGTGCGAGGGGCTTGGACTTCCAGCAAGCATGTGTGAGCGTATTTGATAGGAGTGAATGGAGGCATATGGTTTTTAATACTTGACGTGCTGTTGGAGTGTGAGCAAAGTAACATTTATGAAGGGATTCAGGGAAACCGGCAGGCCGGACTTGAGTTCTGGAGATGGGAAGTACAGTGCCGGCACTCTGAAAAAGGGGTGTTAATGTTGCAGTTTTATAACTGTAGTGTAAAGCACCCTTCTGGCAAGACAGTGATGGAGTGAATGATGATGAAAGTTTTTCTTTTTCGGGCCACCCTGCCTTGGTGGGAATCGGCCGATGTGTTAATAAAAAAAAAAAAAAATATTATTATTATTCTAAAAATAATAAATGCTATTTTTGTATTTGTTTTTATAACAAGAGTGATTTAGGCATGTTTACCCTGATATAAACATCTCTGCCTGTCTGCTTCTCTTACCCCACTCATAATATGGCATATATTATTCATGTCAGCGTCTTTATTACAGTTCTAGGGTATTTATCATGTTTCTGATATCAATTTGGAATAAATGTAATATATAGATAACCTTTATTACTAATATTAGCGTAATTACACAACATTTTATTAGCGCCATGGCTAACATCAGCCACCCACAACGACACCAGAAACTGAATGCTACGGCTCGCCTCTCCCTCTCTCATGAAAACATAGTAAAATATTGTACTACAGTAGATCGTCATTTAGCACGGTAGTTACGTTCCTGAAAATGTCGTGTTAGATAATTTTGTGTTACAGTAGAACGTCATTTAGCACGAGATTATGTTGCACGTTACCGGTATTGCACGATTTGAGCGCATGGTTATTTACTGCCTAAGAATCCTCATGCTTTGAGGAAAAGGGAATTTGTTTTTCCTTCCTGCAAACTAAGTTTATTCAGATACATGGGGCCAGGAGCTGAGTCTCGACCCCTGCAACCACAATTAGGTGAGTACAGTTACATACATTATCATACATAGCAGCATATGTGTAGAGAACCTAGGATAATCCAAGTCAGTCAATGGAAATACTGTCACTGACTTTTTTGGGTTATCCTAGGTTCTCTACACATATGCTGCTATGTATAATAATCTTCGTAACTGTATCTGTGTATACCTGAATAAACTTACTTATAGTTTGTGGGAAGGAAAAACAAATAACCATTCTCACAAGCAGTCTTGTTACTATTACTGTTGTGGTTCAGCAGACACCACCCGCCTTACCCAGCCACCACGGACCCCACCATCCCAGCATTCGTACGTATTTCATACGCGTCAAGAAGTCCTGGCTACAAGCCAGCTGTTTGTGAAGAATAAGAGTGAATTGTGTTTTGATCTTGAATTAAAGAAGAAAAAGATATTAGACAAGACATAACCCGTGGCTGTAATGAAGTGTTACTTTGTACACATAAAAATATGTAAACATAAGTTTGTGTGACTGACTGACTGACTTGACTGACTGACTTGACTGAATGAATGACTTGACTGACTGACTTACTGACTTGACTGACTGACTTACTGACTTGACTGACTGACTGAATAACTTGACTGACTGACTTGACTGACTGACTGAATGACTTGACTGACTGAATGACTTGACTGACTGACTGAATGACTTGACTGACTGACTGAATGACTTGACTGACTTGACTGAACTTACTGACTTGACTGACTTACTGAATAACTTGACTGACTTACTGACTGACTTGACTGACACTGGACTTGACTGACTTACTGAATGACTTGACTGACTTACTGAATGACTTGACTGACTTACTGAATGACTTGACTGACTTACTGTGTGACTTACTGAAGCTGCTGCACTGTGCTTGACTGACTTACTGAATGACTTGACTGACTTACTGAATGACTTGACTGACTTACTGAATGGACTTGACTGACTTACTGAATGACTTGACTGACTTACTGAATGACTTGACTGACTTACTGAATGACTTGACTGACTTACTGAATGACTTGACTGACTTACTGAATGACTTGACTGACTTACTGAATGACTTGACTGACTTACTGAATGACTTGACTGACTTACTGAATGACTTGACTGACTTACTGAATGACTTGACTGACTTACTGAATGACTTGACTGACTTACTGAATGACTTGACTGACTTACTGAATGACTTGACTGACTTACTGAATGGCTTGACTGACTTACTGAATTACTGACTGACTTACTGAATGACTTGACTGACTTACTGAATGACTTGACTGACTTACTGAATGACTTGACTGACTTACTGAATGGCTTGACTGACTTACTGAATGGCTTGACTGACTTACTGAATCTGACTGACTTACTGAATGCGACTGACTGATGACTATAATACGACTGACTGACTGCGACTTAATGACTGACTGACTGACTTGACTGACTGACTTGACTGCTTGACGCTTGACAAGTTAGACACTCAGTTCAACCATTGACTTCAGTTCAAGAACTTCTACTATCCACCTCAGCCCAGTAGGGCCACAGCATAACTCTCCACTCTCTTCACAATCATCCACAAACACCAGCACCCACAATTTAAGGTAAATACTATTATTTCTATTACATTTGTAGTCTTAAGCAGTAAAAACAACATAATACATCACGATAATGAACTACAATTACATATTCACTTTTATTTTTGTAAGATCTGTTGGTCTAAAAAAACTTGTTTGGCTTTTTGTGGACTCCCAGGAACGTAACCCTATTTTTCCCATTAGTTCTTTTAATTATTTAACACAAAATTATCTAACACGACTTTTTCAGGAACGTAACTATCGTGCTAAATGACGTTCTACTGTATATAATTAAAAGAACTTATGGGAAAAATAGGGTTACATTCTTGGGAGTGTCCAAAAAGCCAAACAAGTTTTTTTTAGACCAACAGATCTTACAAAAATAAAAGTGAATATGTAATTGTAGTTCATAATCATGATGTACAATGGTCTCTCGGTTTTCGTGCATCTCCAAACTCGAACATTTATGTAAGTGTATTTTCGTAAGTGCTGTTGCAAGTGTATTTTTGGGGGTCTGAAATAGACTAACCTACGTGACATTATTTCTTAACCCTTTGGGGGTCGACAGGCCTTCTGAGGAAAGTGTTCCTGGGGTCGAAAAATATTCGGAAAAAAAAAATTATTTTTTCTTATGAAATGATAGTTTTTTTTTTTTCTGAATCTAAATAGCTAAACAAAAAATTTTTGCGATCAATACTTACGGAGATATGTAGGATTCAAGTTGACCCAAAATAATCCGGTGACGGCAACATCGGCGACTTCCGGTTGGCTGGTAATCGTTTTTTTTTTTTTTTTGAAGTTATTTTCTTATGAAATTTAATTTTTTTTTTTCAAATAACTTTTATGGACTGTGAGACCAATATAAGTGCTGTTTTTCAAATATTCACTCGCTATTTCTTATAAAATAATGCCACAAAGTTTGTTATCACTAGTTTGTTTACAAAACATATTTACAACAATGTACAATGTACAATTATGTTTATAACTATTGTTCAATCATATATATACACATATTGAGTCACTGCAGATGTTTCTAGAAGTTCTGCAGCCTGTGGAAGTCTCTGAAACATGGTTCCATGCACAATGGTGTTTCACATTCCACACACATAAACGAGTGTCTTTGCGTTGCTGTGGGCGTCTTTTTGTATGTGCACAGACATAACACCTCTTCTGAGCCTTTTCTTGCAAGCAGTAGCAGGCAGTTTTGTTAGGAAGTGTTCACCACCAAGCCTCAGACGAGAGGGTAGTTGTTGGTAATTTCGTGGGCGGTTTTCTATTGCAGGTTGTGTTTCTTGGTACTTGGTGAATATTTGCTTGATAACAGACAAACAAAATTCGCCATATGGTGGTTTGTTTCTGGTCTTCAACTTATAAACATTATAAGCATTGAGCATGGAAATGTCCAGAATGTGAAAAAAGAGTTTTATGTACCACTTATAACTCTTTCTAACACAATCAGCAAACCCAATCTGCATGTCACATTTGTCCACTGACCGCATATTGAGAGTGTAGTCCATTACAGCTGCAGGTTTTAGAATGGGTTCATCGGTCTCTCTATTCACCCTGCCACTGTCTGCCATTTCATTAGGGTGAATTGATGACAACAGTGTGACATCTCGTTTGTCATGCCACCGAAATGCCATGATATCATTGGCAGCAAACGCCTGCACCTCACCTCTACGAGTGCCTGCACTGAACCTAGGCATATGCTTACGATTTGCACGCACTGTACCACACACATCTGTCAAGTTCACTCGCAAAAAATCACTGAGGGAGGGGCTTGTGTACCAGTTATCAGTATATAATATATGCCCCTTGCCAAGATATAGTTCCATCATTGTTCTAACCACATCACCAGAGATACCCAGTAACTTCCTGGTATCTTTCAATGTATTACTTCCAGTGTACACAATAATATCCAATACAATACCACTGTAGCAATCACAAAGCACAAACAACTTTATACCAAAGCGTTTCCTCTTGCTTGGTATATACTGCTTGAATGAGTCTACCTTTGAACAGAATCAGTGACTCGTCAATAACAAGCTTCCTGAAGGGATAAAAATACATATTGAACTTCTCTTTCAGATACAGAAACACATTCCTAATCTTATATAACCTGTCGGATCTGTCAGGCCTGGTTTTGTCCGAAAAATGCAACATGCGTAGAAGTAGCACAAATCGATTCACTGGTATAATATCACTGAAAGCTGGTGTTGCAATCAATCTGTCTGTTGACCAATATGATTTGATACGGTGGTTATAAACATGCGGCATAAGCATTATTGTGGCAAAGAAAAGATACATCTCTGCCATAGTTGTCTCCTTCCACTGGTGTAGACGTGATTTTGGTGAAAGAATCGTGTTTGCCATGGTGTAATCGAAGTATCTGTTGCTTTCTCTGATAATAATGTCTATCAGGGGTTCGTCAAAGAATAACTGGAAACATTCCAGTTCAGTGGCATTGTTCCCAAGTGGACAAGATGGGCGTAATCCACTGTGACTTTCATCAAACTGATGGGGATTGGGAATAAAATTGTCAGCTTCCTGCCAATCCCAGGTGCGGTCTGCTGGTGGGTACTGGATATTTACAGGTGGTTGTGGGGGTTGTGGAAGTGGAGGTTGTGGTTGTGGGGGTTGGTGGGTGGGTGAGGGTTGCCTTTGTTGTAACTGAGCTGAGTCAGCGGCGTGGGTGCCAGCATGGTCCACTGCGGGTGCCTCGCGCGCCGCGCCGCACCACCACCACCACTACCAGTTGCATGCACATTTCTCATACCAATTGCAACACTATCATCATCATTTTCACTATCACTTCCTGTTGTACACCCATGGGATGTACTCCGAGATGTACTCCTAACCCTTGGAAGAGCATATGGCACACTACCAAAGCGCATATACCGTCGTATATACTGACGCTTCACTGGTGAATATTCCTCTTCACTCGCACTACTGGAACTATTTCGAAGGGCTTGGAGTTCATAGTCACTATCAGTATCATCACCATTGCTCACATCTGAGTCTGGGACATTAGAAAATAGGAGTTTCTGCCTTCGTTCTGGTACAACTGGTCGTGAACAAGACGCCACAGCACCAGAGGTGGACGGCTGTGGGTCGTCTGGGTTTTCCTCACTTATACCGGTATTATGGTCACTAGTTTTGGTCACAACCACCTCAAAACCTTGAAAGTCACCTTCACTAACACTCCCATCACTGTTAGAACTGTCACTGATGAATAAAAGTGTCCCAATTCGCCGAGGAGTAAGGTGTTTCTTGCTGCGAGGCATGGTGGAGAAGGTGTACTGAAATGGTGTTCCCACAATGCACCACTGGGTGCCCGATTTTTTTCCTACTGCGCACACTGACCACGCAGACCCATTCTCTCATCCCTAGGCCTACCAGGCACCGACTCCGAAAGGGTTAAGGAAGTAAATTCGTTCGGTAATGGCACTTGAGCAGCATTCTGGAACAAATTTTCGGCGAAAACCGAGGGACCACTGTATTATGTTGTTTTTACTGCTTAAGACTACAAATGTAACAGAAATAATAGTATTTACCTTAAATTGTGGGTGCTGGTGTTTGTGGATGATTGTGAAGAGAGTGGAGAGTTATGCTGTGGCCCTACTGGGCTGAGGTGGATAGTAGAGGTTCTGGAAGTCGATGGTTGTACTGAGTGTCTAACTTTAAGTCATTCAGTAAATCAGTCAAGTCATTCAGTCAGTCAAGTCATTCAGTCAGTCAGTCAAGTCATTCAGTAAGTAAGTCAAGTCATTCACTGACTGATATAAGTTCGTGTTGGCATTTTCTTCCAGAAAACACTTGTCTCGTCAGCATTAAACACTTGATGGGGCTCATAGCCACCCTCAGTACGACCCCCACTGACTCAATGGTTTAACCCACCACGGGCTACCGTGCGCTCAAAAAAATTTTCCCCTCCCGCGAACCGTGTAATATCATTTTTAGGTCGTGTTAGATAATAATGTGCCGCAATTCTTCAATCGTGCAATACCCATAACGTGTAACATAATCTCGTGCTAAATGACGGTCTACTGTATATAGTACTACATACATGTTATACTGTAGTTTAATAACAAATAATGAACAAACAAAATACTCAGTGAGTGAGTAGTGGGCGGGCTGGCTTTCGGGTCGGAGGGAAGGTAGTAGGGACGCTTGGGTGGCGGGAAACTTAAATATGATTTGGTGGCTGGGAATTTGGCAGCCGGGAATTCGCGAATGTGTGAAGCCTGCGAAAGTGGAAAACACGAATGTTGAGGGAGACCTGTATTGCGAGTTAGTATCCATTCCTGACAAAACAGCAGAGACAGCTGCAAGTGCTTTCAGAGTGTGTATTATTCTATGTCATACTTGCCTATGTGTCCTCTTGTCAGATAATGGTTAAGAGTTCTTTAATGCCACAATGCAGGATCTTTGTTGTAGATTTGCCACCCTGCAAGCAATGGCTTTGCCAAACACACAAATCGCAAAATCCTAAAAGGGGCTCAGAGTGATTATCAATCCGAGATGTACAACATGGGATGACGCCATTCCAGATGTGCAGAGTATCCTAGATTCTTCGCACAACAGCACAATTAGAGACACCTCACTTTGAAATGTAAAATTATGACAAGCATTTACCTTTCAAAATTCTGTATGCTCTGCCTCAACCTGTCTAAGTTACTGATAATTTCAGTGCCACAAAGATGAGAACTTCCCAGGTCATCTTTTAGATTAAGGGGAAAATTTTAAGAAGGCAACAGATAAGATTACTATTACTCATAATGTCATTACTAAAAAGAGCAAGGTAGTACCAGGATGCAAAGTCGTGTTGCAATATCTCACTCAAGATCTTGGTACAGGCAGGTCCTGCTTATATAGCAGGTTAAGTTCCGGGCCCCACTTATACAGCAGGTTGTGTGTTTTATGCACTTGTTTATTTTTATTATTAATATTATTAAGACTAAGTACTTTAGGGAAGCAGTTCCAATACAAAATTGCTTAGGTGTGCCACAGAATCAGATATGTGACTTGAGGCTGGTGCCATCACTGAAAAAAGGTTGAAAAACCACTGTTCTAACATTGTCCATTGTCTATAATGCTTCAGAAGAAGATTATAAGACTAAGATAACCAATAATACTAAGATACCTCTCAGGTAATGAACTAGGTGCAACAAGACAATAATATTAAGGTACCTCTCAGGTAATGAACTAGGTGCAACAAGACAATAATACTAAGTTACCTCTCAGGTAATGAACTAGGTGTAACAAGACAATAATGCTAAGGTGCCTCTCGGGTAATGAACTAGGTGTAACAAGACAATAAGACTAAGGTACCTCTCAGGTAATGAACTAGGTGCAACAAGACAATAATATTAAGGTACCTTTCAGGTAATGAACTAGGTGTAACAAGACAATAAGACTAAGGTACCTCTCAGGCAATGAACTAGGTGCAACAAGACAATAATACTAAGTTACCTCTCAGGTAATGAACTAGGTGTAACAAGACAATAATGCTAAGGTGCCTCTAAGGTAATGAACTAGGTGTAACAAGACAATAAGACTAAGGTACCTCTCAGGTAATGAACTAGGTGCAACAAGACAATAAGACTAAGGTACCTCTCAGGTAATGAACTAGGTGCAACTCCCAGACCGGTCTTCTTCAGAAGTCTCATTCGTAAGGAGTCTTCTTCACCATTGTCTGTCATATCTTTACTTGTATTTTCTACTTCAGCAGGAGATCTAGGAGAAAAAAATGATTAAATGAATATCCAGTGTACGGATGTGACGATATTGAAATTTTTGTCAATAGGGATACCAAAACCCAATTGATGGCCGATACTGATACTGAAACCAATGCTTTTCAATATTTTGATTTTTAAAACTGACAAATATGTTCAAAATATAAGGAAATATTTATTTCTCAATAGATATTAAATAACCCAGGGAGGTTAAATATTCAATAATTAAATTTCTTTGAGAATCCAATGTCAATAGTCATTATTAATTCAAAGCATCCCAGTGTGGCTTACAAATTGAAAAAATTAAACAAAATTTATGAATCTTACATTTTTAGTAATCCGATGAAGACAATCAGAAATCCTTCGCATGCCACAACACCCTACAACTATTACAACATGTCACAACATTCTAAAACCATTACAACATGCCACAACACTCTACTACAACCATTACAACAATACAGTTGACCCTTGAGCAACACAAGTTTGAAACACACGGGTTCACTTATATGCAGATTTTTTCAATAACTATACAGCCTGTCCTCACTTAACGATGGAGATAGGGGCCTAAGACTCCGTTAGTAAACGATTTCGTCGCTAATCGAGGAATCACACCTTACTGACACTTCATAAGTGTCACCACCCAAAATTAAAACATTCAGTTTTATATTTGCTGGGAAATTCCTTTCAATCTGTTTATTATTAACTGTAATACAACATGAAATAGGTCAATGACTTACTTCCGAGATATTCCAGGAAACGCCTGCATAATTCATTACTTGAGATTTTTTTTTTTTTGAGAAAATTGCACTTTTTTCAGTCTTTGCATAGGGTAAGAGTGATCTTCTATAGTTACCCTACAGGCGCGTAACGTTTTCGGTTATATTAGAGGTTATATTACAGCTTTATACATCGTTAGTATGGCCTCACCTAGATTATGCAGCTCAGTTCTGGTCTCCATATTACAGAATGGATATTAATTCGTCAGAAAACATTCAGCGTAGAATGACTAAATTAATACATAGCATTAGAAATCTTCTGTATGAAGAAAGATTGAAGACCCTGAAATTACATTCACTTGTAAGACGAAGAATGAGGGAAGACATGATCGAGGTACAATACAAGTAGAAAATGGGTATTAACAAAGGGGATATAAATAAGGTCTTGAGGATAACTCACCAAGAGAGAACTCGCAACAATGGATTCAAATTAGATAAGTTTAGATTTAGAAAGGATATAGGAAAGTATTGGTTTGGAAATAGGGTAGTTGATGAGTGGAACAGTCTGCCTAGTAGGGTTATTGAAGCTAGTACTTTGGGTATTTCCAAACCAATACTTTCCTATATCCTTTCTAAATCTAAACTTATCTAATTTGAACCCATTATTGTGGGTTCTCAAGACCTTATTTATATCCACTTTATTAATACCCATTTTCCACTTGTATACCTCGATCATGTCTCCCCTCATTCTTCGTCTTACAAGTGAATATAATTTAAGGGTCTTCAATCTTTCTTCATACGGAACATTTATAATACTATGTATTAGTTTAGTCATTCTACGCTGAATGTTTTCTAACGAATTAATATCCATTCTGTAATATGGAGACCAGAACTGAGCTGTGTAATCTAGGTGAGGCCTTACTAATGATGTATAAAGCTGCAATATAACCTCTGGACTTCTGTTGCACATGCCTGCTGAATGTCACATCCAGGGTTTTAAATTGTTCCAAGTAGACAGAAGTATCGGGAAGGGGGGTGGGGTGGCACTCTATGTCCGTGATCATTTAAATTGTTGCATAAAAACGAGCATAAAGTCTTAAATATTACATACAGAGTCTGTCTGGATAGAATTTTCAGAGGGGTGTGAAAAATTGATTTTAGGTGTGATATATCGTCCTCCAAACTTAGATAGGGAACAAGGGAGACTACTCTGGGAGGAAATTGTTAAGGCCACAAGGCACGATAACGTAGTAATTCTAGGGGACTTTAATTTTAGTCAGATTGATTGGAATTTCTTGACAGGGAATTTAGAATCTAACGACTTTTTAGAGGTAGTTCAGGATTAAATAACACAAAAAGGCACAATACCGTGACTGGAACAATACACACAACCCGCACAAACTCACAAATCTGATATTCCTCTGCGTCCCATCATATCTTCTAGAGGTTCTGTCTCTTATTCTCTTGCTTCTTAGCTAGACAAAACTCTCACTCCCTTTCTTGGTACTTTTTCTCCTGCCCACCTTCGTCACTCTCAAGACTTCATTGAACAGGTTTGCTCTCTCCCGACCTGTAAGATGCTTAGTCTTGATGTCGAGTCCCTCTTCACTAATGTCCCTTTGGACGATGTCCTTAATTTTCTTAGAGAGAAGGCCAATGAAGGGTTACTTCATCTCCCTATACCTACTGATGTCTTTCTTGATCTTATCCGCCTTTGTGTGGACTCTAATTCCTTTTCTTTTCAAGGTAAATATTATTCTCAAACCTTTGGTGTCACCATGGGCTCTCCTCTATCTCCTGTTCTTGCTAATCTTTACATGGAATACTTCGAGACTGTTCTTCTTCCCACTATTGATGTGCGTCCTTCACTATGGCTCCGCTATGTGATGACATCTTTGCTCTTTGGCCCCATGACTCAAGTCTCTTCCAACCATTTCTTGATGCTCTTAATAATCTTGCCCCTTCCATTAAGTTTAAAGCTGATTGGGAATCTAATTCTTTGCTTCCTTTCCTTGATGTTCATGTCCACCGCTCAGTTACAGGTTTTGCCTTTTCAGTGTACCACAAGCCTATGCACAGTGGCATGTACATTCACTACTTTTCTTATCATGCCTCCTCTGTCAAGAAAAGTGTTCTTATCTCCCTCTTTCTCCGTGCTCTCTGCATTTGTGATCCTCAGTTCCTTGAAGCAGAAATTTCTACTCTTCATAATTCATTTTCCCGCCTTGGCTACCTTTCCCATTTCATTGACTCTGCTTTCTCTCATGCCAAATGGACTTTCTTCTCTCCTAAACCCTCTACTCCTGGGAACTCTCCTGTCCTCTGCCTTCCCTACATCTCTGGTCTCTCTAATCTCAACAACTCTCTCCGTTCCTTAGACATCAAACTTACCTTTCGCCAGATTAACACTCTTCACACTAATCTAGTTCATACCTCCCCTCCCTTTATAGATTCTCCTTGTGTCTACTCTATTTCTTGCTCCTCCTGTCCTCTTCAGTACTTTGGAGAAACTGGCCGATCTCTTTCTGACAGACTTAGGGAGCATAAAAATAGTGTTAGGCTTTCCGACACTAATAAAGCTCTTTTCTGTCATGTCAGAGATCACAGTCATCCTCATTGATTGTTCTTCTGCTAAAACTGTCTACCCTACATCCAACTTTCACAGTTGCCGTCTGGTTGAATCCTCCCTTATACACAACTTTCCCTGTATGAATCTTAGCCCTGGCTTTGTCTATGTAGATGCTTTCCTCTCCCATTACATTCTTAAATGCTCCAAACTTCAGAACACCCGTGACTTAACCTGATTCCTTCCCCTTCTATCTCTTCCCCCTTCTCCTCTTTCTCCTTTCTCCTGTGTTTTCTTTCTTTTCTTTTGAATTGTATTTGTCATTTTTATTTTAGTTTCATTTTCCCCCCTCTGTGTTGTTGTCCTTACCCAATGCGGGCCACCAGCTTCATTGCAGTGCTCCTTTCCTAGAATATGACTGACTCCACTACTACTACTACTACCACTACCACTACCACTACTACCTCCATTATTACCCCTCCACCACTTTCTTGTGCCCTCCCCTGTCTGCCTGCCTATAAATACCACTTCTTCCTGTCCTGTGTGCTAGTGTGACTTTGAAAATGGTCCAAGTCGGACCAAAACGTCGTTGTAAGCTCCTCTCTTTTTTATAAGTTCAGGAATGTTTTTTGAAGCAGTTTGTGACAGAACCTACAAGGGTAAATAACCTACTTGACTTGGTTCTGGCAAACAAGGAATCCCTTGTTAATAATTTAGAAATTACAGAGGAACTCGGCACAAGCGACCACAAGTCAATTACCTTTAGCATTGAATGGATGTATGATAGTAGGGATAATTCAGTAACAGTTACTTTTTGCTGATGATACTGTGCTTATGGGAGATTCTAAAGAAAAGTTGCAAAGGTTAGTGGACGAGTTTGGGAGAGTGTGTAAAGGTAGAAAGTTGAAAGTGAACATAGATAAGAGTAAGGTGATGAGGGTATCAAACGATTTAAATAAAGAAAAATTGGATATCACATTGGAGAGAGGGATTACGGAAGAGGTAAATGTTTTCAGATATTTGGGAGTTGATGTGTCAGCGGATGGGTTTATGAAGGATGAGGTTAACCATAGAATTGATGAAGGAAAAAAGGTGAGTGGTGCGTTGAGGTATCTGTGGAGACAAAAAATGTTATCCATGGAGGCAAAGAAAGGAATGTACGAAAGTATAGTGGTAACAACACTCTTATATGGGTGTGAAGCATAGGTTGCAAATGCTGCAGCGAGGAGGAGGCTGGAGGCAGTGGAGATGTCCTGTCTAAGGGCAATGTGTGGTGTAAATATTATGCAGAAAATTTGGAATGTGGAAACTAGGAGAAGGTGTGGAGTTACTAAAAGTATTTGTCAGAGGGCTGAAGAGGGGTTGTTGAGGTGGTTTGGTCATTTAGAGAGATTGGATCAAAGTAGAATGACTTGGAGAGCGTATAAATCTGTAGGGGAAGGAAGGCGGGGTAGGGGTCGTCCTAGAAAAGGTTGGAGGGAGGGGGTAAAGGAGGTTTTGTGGGCGAGGGGCTTGGACTTCCAGCAAGCATGTGTGAGTGTGTTAGATAGGAGTGAATGGAGACGAATGGTTTTTTGGGACATGATGATCTGTTGAAGTGTGAGCAGGGTAACATTTTGTGAAGGGATTCAGGAAAACCAGTTAATTGATTTAGTTGGACTTGAGTCCTGGAAATGGGAAGTACAATGCCTGCACTTTAAAGGAGGGGTCTGGGATAGTGACAGCTGGGAGGGACTATTCTCAGCTGTCGTATCTGAGCGCCTCTGCAAAGAGAGTGATTATGTATGGGTGGTGAAAGTGTTGAATGATGATGAAAGGAATTTTCTTTTTGGGGATTTTCTTTCTTTTTGGGTCACCCTGCCTCGGTGGGAGACGGCAGACTTGTTGAAAAAAAAAAATTATATATACACAAGAATAAATGAAATATTACGGATGTGAGTAGTGTTAGGGGAGGCGGAGTCAGTGGCCATTGTTGTTGTTGCTCCTGGCATACCTTCACATGCTTTTATAACAGAAAACTGAGTGTTTGTAAGGCAAACTCAATTAGATCGTCCGTTTTCTATCGCTTAATGGCTTAATTGCTGTACTCTTAATGGTACACTCTCAATGGTACACTATCAATATTAATAACATAGAAACATGATATATATACTAGAATGAATGAAATATTACGTATGTGAGTAGTGTTAGTGGAGGTGGAGAGAGATAGGCGATGTTTTGATACACACTGCCATCTTGTGGTGGCGATCTGAAACTCACTTATAGTATTATTATTATTATTATTATTATAATTACATACAGTAGAACGTCATTTAGCACGATAGTTACGTTCCTGAAAAAGTCGTGTTAGATAATTTCGTGTTAAATAATTAAAAGAACTAATGGGAAAAATAGGGTTACGTTCCTGGGAGTCCCCAAAAAGCCAAACAAGTTTTTTTTAGACCAACAGATCTTACAAAAATAAAAGTGAATATGTAATTGTAGTGTATTATGTTGTTTTTACTGCTTAAGACTACAAATGTAATAGAAATAATAGTATTTACCTTAAATTGTGGGTGCTGGTGTTTGTGGATGATTGTGAAGAGAGTGGAGAGTTATGCTGTGGCCCTACTGGGCTGAGGTGGATAGTAGAAGTTCTTGAACTGAAGTCAATAGTTGAACTGAGTGTCTAACTTTAGGTCAGTCAAGTCAGTCAAGTCAGTCAGTAAGTCAGTCAGTCATTAAGTCAGTCAGTCAGTCATTAAGTCAGTCAAGCCATTCAGTAAGTCAGTCAAGCCATTCAGTAAGTCAGTCAAGCCATTCAGTAAGTCAGTCAAGCCATTCAGTAAGTCAGTCAAGCCATTCAGTAAGTCAGTCAAGCCATTCAGTAAGTCAGTCAAGCCATTCAGTAAGTCAGTCAAGCCATTCAGTAAGTCAGTCAAGCCATTCAGTAAGTCAGTCAAGCCATTCAGTAAGTCAGTCAAGTCATTCAGTAAGTCAGTCAAGTCATTCAGTAAGTCAGTCAAGTCATTCAGTAAGTCAGTCGTCATTCAGTAAGTCAGTCAAGTATCAGTAAGTCATTCAGTCTCAAGTAAGTCAGTCAAGTAAGTCAAGTCATTCAGTAAGTCAGTCAAGTCATTCAGTAAGTCAGTCAAGTCATTCAGTAAGTCAGTCAAGTCATTCAGTAAGTCAGTCAAGTAAGTCAGTCAAGTAAGTCAAGTCATTCAGTAAGTCAGTCAAGTAAGTCAGTCAAGTAAGTCAAGTCATTCAGTAAGTAAGTCAAGTCATTCAGTAAGTCAGTCAAGTCATTCAGTCAGTCAAGTTAGTCAGTCAGTCATTCAGTCAATCAAGTCAGTCAGTCAAGTCAGTCAGTCACACAAACTTATGTTTACATCTTTTTACATGTACAAAGTAACACTTCATTACGGCCACGGGTTATGTCTTGTCTAATATCTGTTTTCTTCGTTAATTCAAGATCAAAACACAATTCCCTCTTATTCTTCACAAACACAGCTGGCTTGTAGCCAGGACTTCTTGACGCGTATGAAATATGTACGAATGCTGGGATGGTGGGGTCCGTGGTGGCTGGGTAAGGCGGGTGGTGTCTGCTGAACCACAACAGTAGTAGTAACAAGACTGCTTTTGAGAATGGTTATTTGTTTTTCCTTCCCACAAACTGTAAGTAAGTTTATTCAGGTATACATAGATACAGTTACGAAGATTATCATACATAGCAGCATATGTGTAGAGAACCTAGGATAACCCAAAAAAGTCAGTGACAGTATTTCCATTGACTGACTTGGGTTATCCTAGGTTCTCTACACATATGCTGCTATGTATGATAATGTATGTAACTGTACTCACCTAATTGTGGTTGTAGGGGTCAAGACTCAGCTCCTGGCCCCGTGTATCTGAATAAACTTACAGTTTGCAGGAAGGAAAAACAAATTCCCTTTTCCTCAAAGCATGAGGATTCTTAGGCAGTAAATAACCATGAGCTCAAAATTTTCCCCCTCCTGCCGAACCGTGTAATATCATCTTTACGTCGTGTAAGATGATAATGTGTCGCAAATCTTAAATCGTGCAATACCGGTAACGTGCAACATAATCTCGTGCTAAATGACGTTCTACTGTATTTATTAGTACATACGTATTCTTATAATAATTTATATTATATTACATATACAGTGGACCCCCGAATAACGTAAAAACTTCATTCCAGAAGCCTGCTCAAGTGCCATTACCGAACGAATTTACTCCCTTAAGGAATAATGTCACGTAGGTTAGTCTATTTCAGACCACCAAAAATACACTTCCACAAGCACTTACAATATTATACTGTACTTACATAATTGTACAATTTCCGTACAATTTCAAAGTACTTTTCATTGTGAGAGCAATCAAAATCATATCTATTTCTGTAATATATCTTCCATTCTATCAATTGAGACCAAAAAACCGAGAATACAACAATAAAAACCATACGAAAATATACCGCTAAGGGCTGGCTAAGGCTGTGAAGTGAACTCCGTTATTTAAAGTCAGATTTCTTTCAATTTTGGTGTGCATTAAGAAACATCTTTCCATCATACATTGCCCAAGTTTCAATAAGATAGTCCAACAAACAAATGAGATACAATTCCCTAGATCAAGAGCAGGAGCTCCTCAAGGAACCTCCCTTGAGGCTTACTTGCATCTGGAATTTTCACTCGCCTATAGAAGCAAAAAATCGACCGATTGACTGCTCGTATCTGGAAAAACTCACACGTGGATGCGCTCGTTAGTAGAGGTTCCACTGTATTATATTATTATTATTATTATTATTATTATTATTATTATTATTATTATTATTCACTATCATTATTATTATTATTATGCACTATTATTATTATTATTATTATTTGAGTACAATTTCAGTACCTAATATTACTGTCAGCACAAACATTGGCTATGAAATCACAAGAACTACTATAAATTGTAATTATCAGAACATAAAAATTATACAAAATAATAAAAAAAAGAAAAAAAGGTATACAGTGGACCCCCGAGTAACGAACAAAATTCATTCCAGAAGCCTGTTCAAGCACCATTACCGAACGAATTTACTCCCTTAAGAAATAATGTCAAGTAGGTTAGTCCATTTCAGACCCCCAAAAATACACTTACAAAAGCACTTACAATACTATACAGTGGACCCCAGCTATTCGAACGGCTCGGCAGTCGAACAAATCGTCATTAGTACAAAAATTTCGATATCGTCATGCGAACAAATTATCGCGAGTCGAACGAATACGTTCGTGACCTGTCGGCCCAGGCGCTTGGGTGCCTCACAGCGCAGGCGTGGAGAGCCAGTCCCGTGTTGTTTACACTCAAGAGAACAATACCCTGCACGCTTCCCCAGACATTTCACACTTAATTATAATTTTTTGGAGTTTGTTCATTAAGTGTGACTGTGAAATAAGCTACCATGGGTCCCAAGAAAGTTCCTAGTGGTACCCCTGGGCTGATAAAAGTGAGAAACCGTAGAAATGAAGAAGGAAATAATACAAAAATACGAGAGTGGTGTGCGATTGTGTGATCTTGCCAGGATATATGGCAAAAACGGGTCAACTATCGCTTCTATCCTGCTTAAGAAGGAAGAAATTAAGCAAGCTGATGTTGCAAAAGGTGTTACTGTGCGAGCCAAAAACAGACCACAAATAATCGAAGAGATTGAAAAGTTGTTGCTGGTGTGGATCAAGGATAAAGAGTTAGCGGGTAGCGGTGATAGTGTGTCTGAGTCAATTATTTGTGAAAAGGCAAGGAACTTGCATGCCGATCTTTTAAAGAAAATGCCTGCAACCAGTGCTGATTGTAATGGTAGTGAATTTAAAGCCAGCAAAGGCTGGTTTGAGAGATTTAAAAATCGTAGTGGCATACATAATGTGGTAAGGCATGGTGAGGCTGCCAGTTCAGACAAATATGCAGCTGAAAAATTCATAAAGGAGTTTCAGGACTACATAAAGACTGAAAAATTGAAACCTGAACAAGTGTTCAATTGTGACGAAACAGGCAAGTCCATGGGGTTGGAGGTGAGTGGCGATGATGTGGAAACGTTAAGAACAAGCTCCTGGAACGGATTAAATTCGAATGGCGAGGGTCCACTGTACTTACATAATTGTACGATTTCCGGGGTGTTCGTAACTCGGGGGTCCACTGTATTGGCAACAATTCTGCAAGCTGCAGGACTCCTGTTGCTATCAGGTGAGCATCCAGTGCCAACTTCTCCGCCTCATATCTTGGTAACTACTGACCCTAATTTTTTTTTTATCCGATAACACTTAAAAAAAATGTGCTCTTCATTTCTATAAAAAAAAATATTTTTTTAAATATTTGAGGCAGTAGCGGTAAGAACGTATATATACGTTTGGACTGTTTAAGGGTTAAGGAAAAGGATCAGAATATGTAAACTAAAGAGAGAGAGAGGCACTCCCTATACAGGCGAAGGCGAAGGATAACAGAGCGGCTAAAAGAGGCCAATACATTGGTCCCCCCGAGTATCGAAAAAACTTCATCCCAGAAGCCTGCTCAGTGCATTACGGCAATTTACTCCCTTAGGAATAATGTCACGTAGGTTAGTCTATTTCAGGGCCCCAAAATACACTTCACAAGCACTTACAATATTATACTTACATATTTCGATTTCGGTTCGTTACTCGGGACCACTGTACATGTACAGTGGAACCCGAGTAACGAACACCCGAAATCGACAATTATGTAAGTATAATATTGTAAGTGCTTTTGTAAGTGTATTTTTGGGGGTCTGAAATGGACTAACCTATGTGACATTATTCCTTAAGGGAGTAAATTTGTTCGGTAATGGCACTTGAGCAGGTTTCTGGAATGAAGTTTTTACGTTACTCGGGGTTCCACTGTACAATGGACCCTCGCTATTCGAACACTCCAAAACTCACCCTTTTAAATTCAGATCCAAATTGATATATTTCTCTGTAAAAATTACAATGTGTGTTATACATTTTAAGGACTAAGGGCTATAATTACAAAGATGGCCGTTAGCATGCCTAGCATGCTAGACATATCGGGTAGACTTAATACTAGGTTTTCTCCAATATTGGAGTAAATCAGGCAAATTTACTCTATACAATGATTATACTGGTATTAAGGTTAGGTAATTGTAGTGATTAACTAGGTTTACAAAATTGAGGTAGTATAAAAATGAAAGAATTTAACAATTAGTTTATATAATAATGGAAATGGTGACGTGTTGGCATGACACAGTTTCTATATTGGAGTGTCTTAGGCAAACTTATGACTAGCTTAAGAATTATGGAGCAATAGTTGTATTAGAATCTTGGCTACAGTCTTGTGCAGAATTAAGGGGGAATCACAGATATCAATAAGTGTAATTTTGTTGTGAATACAGTGGACCCCCGAGTTTCGTAAACCCCGGAAATCATACATTTATGTAAGTATAATATTGTAAGTGCTTGTGGAAAAGTATTTTTGGGGGTCTGAAATAGACTAACCTACGTGACATTTTTTCTTAAGGGGGTAAATTCGTTCGGTAATGGCACTTGAGCAGACTTCAGGAGTGAAGTTTTTACGAAACTCGGGGGTCCACTGTATGTGCAAGATAAAGTAATTATCATGTGGTTAGTTACCGGTAGGTGAGATAAGATGTTTTTTAACGGTGCTTTTGAAAATGGAGGTTGTGTCTGCAGTTCTAGAGTTTTCAGGCAGGGAGTTCCAGATTTTAGGCCCTTTTATGTACATTGAATTTTTGTATAGATTTAGTCAGACATGGGGAATGTCAAAGAGATGTTTGTGTCTGGTATTATGTCTATGGATCCTGTCACAACTGTCAAGAAACAGTTTTAGTTCAGGGTTATAGTTGGTATTTATGGTTCTATAAATGTAGATTGCAGAGTAGTAAGTGTGGATGTTCTGAACAGTGAGTAAGTTTAGGTCTTTGAAGAGTGGGGTGGTGTGTTGCCTAGCGTTGGATTGCGTGATAATTCTTACTGCGGCTTTTTGTTGGGTTATTATTGGTTTTAGGTGTCTTGCTGCTGTTGATCCCTAAGCACAAATAGCATATGTGAGGTAGGGATAGATGAGTGAATAGTATAGTGTGAGTAGGGCTGATTGTGGTACATAGTAACGTATCTTAGAGAGGATCCCCACAGTTTTGGACACTTTATTTGTTGTGTGTTGGATATGAGTGCTGAATTTCAGATTACCGTAGAGGTGAAGGCCCAGGAATTTGCCCTCATTATGTTTAGCAATAGGAGTGTTGTTGATCTTAATGTTTAATTGTGCATCATCTGCTCTGTTACCAAACATAATATAGAAGGTCTTGTCAGTGTTGAGTGTAAGTTTGTTGGCTGTCATCCATGTAGATATTTTTAGCAATTCGTCGTTAACAATGGTGTCGAGTGATTCAAGATTTGGGTGGGAGATGACATAAGTCGTGTCGTCAGCAAAGAGTATTGGTTTCAGGTGTTGTGATACATTGGGAAGATCATTGATGTATAAGAGGAAGAGCAGGGGACCAAGGATACTTCCCTGTGGTACTCCAGTATCAAGTGGTCGTGTCGAGGAGGTTGTGTCTTTAATGGTGACATACTGATACCTATTAGTAAGGTAGGATTTGAAGTATGCAAGTGCATGACCTCTTATACCATAGTGGTCAAGTTTGTGGAGTAGGATGCTGTGGTTTACTGTGTCGAAAAAGGGTTTCCTTAGGTCAATAAAAGTCCTAATGGA
>WNWK01026777.1:0-27005 GCA_009830355.1 Cherax destructor | reverse complement strand
ATTCAAGCTGCGTCCCAGAGAGCACGGAGGACAGGATGAACTGCACCACCTGGAAATGTTTAATGTTGGAGATAAGGTGAGGCAGGTGAAGCTCACTCTTGTTTACAACATTGCTCACAATCGGTGCTCAGAATATGTTACTGCGCGCACACACACACATGGCGCAGGGAGAGTGACCCAGTAGCGGCCAGGAGCTATGACTCGACCCCTGCAACCACAACTAGGTGAGTACAACTAGGTGAGTACAAGGCAAGAGTATGATGAGAGTAATAAAGCGATGGTTGACACACTGGCCGAAGTGGCCAGAAGGGCTCATGCGAGCAGGGCGAAGCTACTGATCATGGGTGACTTCAACCACAAGGAAATCGATTGGGAGAACTTAGAGCCACATGGGGCCAATAAACGTGGAGGTCTAAGATGCTGGAGGTGGTACTGGAAAATCGTATGTACCAACATGTAAGGGACACTACCAGAGAGAGAGGAGAGGATGAACCAGCAAGACTGGACATAGTATTTACCTTGAGTAGTGCAGATATTGAGGACATCACATATGAAAAACCCCTTGGGGCCAGTGATCATGTGATTCTAAGCACTGAATACATAGTAGATTTACAAGTGGAGGGGGAAGCAGAAAGGGCAGGACGAATGAAGCCAAAGTACGTAGGCATGAAGAACTTCCTGCACAGAGTTCAGTGTGACAGAGAGCTGGCAGGGAAGTCAGTAAACGAGATGATGGAATATATGACAACAATATGCAAGGAAGCTGAGGAGAGGTTTGTACCCAAGTGTAACAGGAATAACGAAAAAGCCAGGATGAACCCGTGGTTCACCCAAAGGTGCAGGGAGGCAAAAACCAAGTGTGCCAGGGAATGGAAGAAGTATAGAAGGCAAAGGACCCAGGAGAATAAGGAGAGCAGTCGTAGAGCCAGAAATGAATATGCACAGGTAAGAAGAGAAGCCCAACGACAATATGAAAATGACATAGCAGCGAAAGCCAAATCCGACCCAAAGCTGTTGTACAGCCACATCAGGAGGAACACAACAGTCAAGGACCAGGTAATCAGGCTGAGGAAGGAAGGAGGGGAGGTCACAAGAAATGACCGCGAAGTGTGTGAGGAGCTCAACATGAGATTCAAAGTGTTCACAGAGAAGACAGAAGGGTGTTAGACACAATACATACAACCGAAGACGTGAAGAGGCTGCTGAGTGAGCTAGATACCTCAAAGAAGATGGGGCCGGATAACATCTCTCCATGAGTCCTGAGAGAGGGAGCAAAGGCTCTATGTGGCCCTGGCATGCTTGTGACCCTGGCATGCTTGTGGCCCTGGCATGTTTGTGGTCCTTGCATGCTTGTGACCCTTGAATGCTTGTGGCTCTGGCATGCCTGTGACCCTGGCATGCTTGTGGCTCTGGCATGCTTTACCCTGGCATGATTGTGGCCTGGCATGCTTGTGGCCCAGGCATGCTTGTGGCCCAGGCATACTTGTGGTCCTGGCATGCCTGTGGCCCTTATATTCTTATGGCCCTGGCATGCTTATGGCCCTGGCATGCTTGTGGCCCTGGCATGTTTGTATCCCTGGCATGCTTGTGGCACTAGCATTCTTGTGTTCCTGGGATGCTCGTGGCCCTGACATGCTTATGGCCCTGGCATGCTTGTGGCTCTGGCATGCTTTACCCTGGCATGCTTGTGGCCTGGCATGCTTGTGGCCCAGGCATGCTTGTGGCCCAGGCATACTTGTGGCCCTGGCATGCCTGTGGCCCTTGTATTCTTATGGCCCTGGCATGCTTATAGCCCTGGCATGCTTGTGGCCCTGGCATGCTTGTGGCCCTGGCATGTTTGTATCCCTGGCATGCTTGTGGCACTAGCATTCTTGTGTTCTTGGGATGCTCGTGGCCCTGACATGCTTATGGCCCTGGCATGCTTGTGGGCCTGGCATGCTTGTGACCCTCGCATGCTTGTGGCTCTGGCATGCTTGTGGCCCTGGCATGCTTGTGGCCCTGGCGTGCTTGTGACCCTGGCATAATTGTGGCTCTGGTATGCTTGTGACCTTGGCAGGCTTGTGACCCTCGCGTGCTTGTTGCCTTGGCATGCTTGTGACCCTTGCATGCTTGTGGCTCTGGCATGCCTGTGACCCTGGCATGCTTGTGGCCTTGGCATGCTTGTGACCCTGTCATGATTGTGACCCTGGCATGCTTGTGGCCCTGGCATGCTTGTGACCCTGTCATGCTTGTGACCCTGGCATGCTTGTGACCCTGGCATGCTTGTGACCCTGGCATGCTTGTGACCCTGACTTGTGAACTTGACATGCTTGTGACCCTGGCATGCTTGTGACCCTGGAATGCTTGTGGTCCTGACATGCTTGTGCCCCTGGCATGTTTGTGACCCTGACATGATTGTGGCCCTGGCATGCTTTACCCTGGCATGCTTGTGACCCTGGCGTGCTTGTGAACCTTACATACTTGTGACCCTGCGTGCTTGTGGCCCTGTCGTGCATGTGCCCCTGGCATGCTTGTGGCCCTGGCATGCTTTTGGCCTTGGCATGCTTGTGACTCTTGTGCGCTTGTAACCCTTGCATGCTTGTGGCCCTGGCGTGTTTGTGACTCTGGCATAATTGTGGCTCTGGTATGCTTGTGACCCTAGCATGCTTGTGACCCTCGCGTGCTTGTTGCCTTGGCATGCTTGTGACCCTTGCATGCTTGTGGCTCTGGCATGCCTGTGACCCTGGCATGCTTGTGGCCTTGGCATGCTTGTGAACCTGTCATGATTGTGACCCTGGCATGCTTGTGGACTTGGCATGCTTGTGACCCTATCATGCTTGTGACCCTGGCATGCTTGTGACCCTGGCATGCTTGTGACCCTGGCATGCTTGTGACCTTGACTTGTGAACCTGACATGCTTGTGACCCTGGCATGCTTGTGACCCTGTAATGCTTGTGGTCCTGACATGCTTGTGCCCCTGGCATGTTTGTGGCATTGGAATGCTTGTGGCCCTGGCATGCTTTACCCTGGCATGCTTGTGACCCTGGCGTGCTTGTAAACCTTACATACTTGTGACCCTGCGTGCTTGTGCCCCTGTCGTGCATGTGCCCCTGGCATGCTTGTGGCCCTGGCATGCTTTTGGCCTTGGCATGCTTGTGACTCTTGTGCGCTTGTAACCCTTGCATGCTTGTGGCCCTGGCATGATTGTGGCCCTGGCGTGCTTGTGACTCTGGCATAATTGTGGCTCTGGTATGCTTGTGACCCTGGCATGCTTGTGGCCCTGGTATGCTTGTGACCGTGACATGCTTGTGGGTCTTGCGTGCTTGTAATCCTGGCGTGCTTGTGGCCTTGGCGTGTTTGTGACCCTGTCGTTCTTGTTGACCTGGCATGCTTGTGACTCTGGCGCGCTTGTGGCCCTGGCATGCTTTTGACCCTGGCGTGCTTGTGACTGTTACATGCTTGTGACCCTTGAGTGCTTGTGGGCCAGGCATGCTTTTGACTCTGGCGTGCTTGTGACCCTGTCATGCTTGTGACCCTGTCATGCTTGTGACCCTTGGCATGCTTGTGGCCCTGGCATGCTTGTGAAACTGGCGTGCTTGTGGCTCTGGCATGCTTGTGACCCTGGCATGCTTGTGGCCCTTGCATGCTTGTGGCCCTGTGCCTCCAAGAGCCACCTGAGGGTGCCACGCCGCTATTTATAGGCACTTGTGTATTGACAGCAAGACTGGAGCTGACAGCCCGCCTCGTGTGCTATCTTGATGCTGCCGCCTCTGATAGCTGCTATCTGTGGGAACCTCAGTCTCATTTTTTTGGAATGTTATCGTTGCCACCGTCAGTGTTATTGTTATCGTTGTTAGCGTTATTGTAATAGTTGTTAGTGTTATTGTTATCGTCGTTAGTGTTATTGTTATCGTTGTCAGTGATATTGTTATCGTTGTTAGTGTTATTGTTATCCTTCGCAGTGTTATTGTTATAGCTGTCAGTGTTATTGTTATCGTTGTCAGTGATATTGTTATCGTTGTCATTTATGTTGTTATCGTTGTTAGTTAATCTTATTGTTTTTAGTATTATTGTTATCGTTAGTGTTATTGTTATCGTTGTTAGTGTTACTGTTATCGTTGCTATTGTTATTGTTATCGTTGTCAGTGTTATTGTTATCGTTGTCAGTGCTATTGTTATCGTTTAGTGTTATTGTTATCGTTGCTATTGTTATTGTTATCGTTGTTATAGTTATCAGTGTTATTGTTATCGTTATCAGTGTTATTATCGTTATCAGTACAAGTTGTCAGTGTTATTGTTATCGTTATCAGTGTTATTATCGTTATCAGTACCAGTTGTCAGTGTTATTGTTATCGTTATCAGTGTTATTATCGTTATCAGTACCAGTTGTCAGTGTTATTGTTATCGTTATCAGTGTTATTATCGTTCTCAGTACCAGTTGTCAGTGTTATTGTTATCGTTATCAGTGTTATTATCGTTCTCAGTACCAGTTGTCAGTGTTATTGTTATCGTTATCAGTGTTATTGTTATTGTTGTCAGTGTTATTGCTAGAGCTGTGCGAGACATGGTTACCTCTGCTTCTTCAACTGGACCAGATGTTGACAAACATCCCTCGGTTATAAATCGAAAAACATTGCTGTCAGGGGAAGACTTTCAGAAGGATAGAAGCTACGACCTTCACTACAGTCAATAATGATATATATATATATATATATATATATATATATATATATATATATATATATATATATATATATATATATATATATATATATATATATATAAAGTAAGCAACGTCAGCTGTGTGTTCAGAGCTAAAAGGTGAGATAGTCCAAGTTTGTAGTCACGAACACTACCATTTGATAAATTAGGGACTGAATACCTCCTACACCTTTTCATCTTCCACCTTTCTTTGCATTGGACTGAAGAAGCCGATGCGTGGCTTCAAGTGTCTCATTTATCAATTTGTCGGTTTTTGTAAAGCATTTATTCAGTACCAGTTGTCGTTCAGACTGACAACCATAACAATGACACTGACAATCATAACAACGACACTGACAACCATAACAATGACACTGACAACCATAACAATGACACTGACAACCATAACAACGACACTGACAACCATAACAATAACACTGACAACCATAACAATGACACTGACAACCATAACAATGACACTGACAACCATAACAATGACACTGACAACCATAACAATGACACTGACAACAATAACAATGACTAACAACGATAACAATAACACTAACAACGATAACAATAACACTAACAACGATAACAGAAACACTAACAACGATAATAATAACACTACCACTAACAACGATAACAATAACACTAACAACGATAATAATAACACTAGCACTAACAACGATAACAACGATAACAATAACAACGATAACAGTAACACTAACAACAATAGCAATAATACTAACAACGATAACAGTAACACTAACAATGATAACAATAACACTAACAACAATAACACTAACAACAATAACACTAACAATAACAACGATAAAAGCAACAATAACACTAGCCCTAGAGAGTGAGGTTCTGAGGTATAGTTCATGTTGGACTTGACTTGGGTCTCTCAGTGTTGAGGACTCTGAGCTGGTCAAGTCAGAGATGGCTCAGCTTGACAAGTCACTTGCCTTCAAACATTCAGTTACCAAGTAACATTCTGCAGCTGCTCAGTAATTCTCCCTCGTGGGTAAGTAAGACACATGTACAACAGATGGGCATCTTTATTCCGAAACGTTTCGCCTACACGGTAGGCTTCTTCAGTCCAATACAAAGAAGAATGGTTGAAGATCTTCAGTCATTTTTTTCTGTGTTGGACTGATGAAGCCCCTGGCTGGCCACACGCTTCCACAGATACCCAAGTGTGGCACATGTGTTTAATTCGTCATAGTTTTAATTACTCAGCCGCGGAAGGTAAAGTTGGTGCTGATGGTGAGACTAACACCAACGGGTAACAATCAAGTGCACACAGCAGTGCACGACAGTAATGACAAACAGCATCACACAGGACGACAATACAGTTGTGGGAGAAGTGTTTAGGTGAGGTGGTAAACCTCACTCACTCTGCCCATGACGTAAATATTAAAACCTAGAGCAGACAAGACCCTGGGTGAGCATCAGAGATGCGAATACTTGCACACATAGATGCACACACCCCTGGCATGAAAAAGCATGGGAGAAAAATAAGTGTTAATTAGTTTTAACACATCGACCATCTCCCACCGAGGCAAGGTGACCGGAAAAAAAAGAAGAAAGTTTTTTCTTCCTTTTACGTTTAGTAATTTATACTGGAGAAGGGGTTACTTGCCCTTTGCTCCCACTTATTTTGCAAGAAAAAAGATACGTATCTACAATGAACGAGTGATGGTGACAAGTCAAGCCAATGGCCAGAGCTTGATACCAGCTGCAGCTCACGAGACTGACATTCCCACCAGCCCCCCTAGGGCGGGGAAGATGGCAGACCAGAGGCCTAGCCTCTTCCTATGAGCCCCCTGAGGGCAGGGAATGGGGCTAGGCCTGGGGACAATTGGTCCCAGAAGTTGAGGAGGTACTTGTATCTCCTCCCATGGCAGACATAGGTCTCAGACACCCCGAAGACTGGGAACCAAGGCCGGGTCACCATCTGGAAAAGACCCGGACCGGGAAAGTACCGGCGAATCAAGAAGGTGACAAGTCGGGTGACGTTAAACCAAGTCTGTGAGTGTACTTGAAGGTCTATGGTGTTCTACGAGTATAGAGACAGTTCACTAGTGTATGTTAGGTTGGGTAAGATTAGTCAGGAAACATTACAAGTGTTTCCTGACGCGGGTTTTAGTCATATCATGATCAGCCACTGGAACTTTTGGTCATCTGACCGAGGCCTTCCTCTGGTTGGTTATAATTATAACCATTTATATAGTGTATGTGATAATACTGTTGAACATTAGTGCATCCAACGTGTTTAAACGTGACGGAAACGTGACTGAAACGAGGAACAGAATTACGACATTCCCATCAATTACCAATGTTGAACAGACTACACATTGTCAACCAAGCCACTGACACCGGGATCCAGACCACAAGGTAGCGTCATAGCTCAAGTCTAATATTTTGGTACTCGTCCTTAAAAATAAGACACTGCAGTGATCAGTTCAGGACGTTTAAGGGAAGTTTGGACAAGCGTCTATGGGACCTTATAATACGAGGGCGATTCCGGCCAACCCAAGCAGAGTAACGTGACCACTCTGTACACGAGTGGAACATGTAAGACACGCCGTATTCTTAACTCTTGTGTGTTGGCTGCAACACACAGCTTCTGGGACAATATTCGATGGTCGTTGTCAGAGGAACCTCGAGATTACAGACCCACAATGGATTGCCCAATATGTGCGTGTTACAAAATGACACGATATCTATTAGTAATAGACATCTCCAGTGAACACTAGAAAGGTTAGTCCTTCTAGCATCCAGCCTGTTACTGGGCTTTTGCAACAAAGTCAGTATCCTGGTCCAGTTATCCGACATATCAATATCACCATTGGATCCCAACTGAGAGGATACTAACCAAAGAAATATATTTAAAATGTTTATTATCAAAGTGAGAAAATCTAGGATAGCAAAGTAAATCAAATATAAATATGTTAAAGATATTAATTAGGAGGTTAGCTCCTACACTGCTCTCATAAACAATAAGATTGTGCTGAGGGCACATATATCTGGTTATGTACCATCTGGTACAAAATTAGCAATTAACAATAATATTCAGATATATACAAATAAGAGTAGATGTGTGTATGATTGTGTTCCAGGTAACTCTTTAAGAATCGACTCAACCAGTGTCAGACTGAACGTCTTCTCATAAGCTAGCTTCTCTAACGAACTGACAATCAGAACAGCTTGATTGAACAGTAAAATCACCAATTCGCACAACAGCAATATAACAAGCAACAGCAACACAGCGTCAGGAACAAGGAGATAGAAAATCGGCCCGGGTTCGATTCCCGGCGGGTGGAAACATTTCGACGTGTTTCCTTACACCTGTTGTCATGTTCACCTAGCAGAAAATAGGTACCTGGGTTGTTAGTCGACTGGTGTGGGTCGCATCCTGGGGGACAAGATTAAGGACCCCAGTGGAAATAAGACAGACAGTCCTCGATGACGCACTGACTTTCTTGGGTTATCCTGGGTGGCTAACCCTCCAGGGTTAAAAATCCGAAGAAATCTTATCTTATCTTAACCCTAACTGGGGATCATCAACAGATCCTCCAAAATAGTCACAAAACTCCCTTACTACTGAATCTAGGTTCAGCATAAAAATCCCAGACTGTGATGGTGCACAGATGCCTTAGCAAATTAGGTCAAGAGCTATAGCTAGAGACCTGAGTTATCTCAGAGTGTCAATGTGACACACAACCCAGTAAAAACATCGAAAATCACTGTCTAGACTATTCTCTGTGAACAGAGTTACACAGAGTCCTGAGAAGTATGTTTCGTCTCACCACCGAATACATACTCTACCCAACAGTCTAAATAACGAGAAAACAAGCAGAGACAGGAGAGAGGTGTTGTCTCAACGAGGGTCAGTAGCTTAGAGAGGAGGAGGAAGGAGAAGCAGTCTCCCACCTCAGGTGGACGCCACCGACTGACTCTCAGCAACTAGAGCCGGCAGTATAACAAGCGAAGCGTCGTAAGCGGTAGTTTGCCAACTCCCGGGCAGTTACAACACACTTGAGCACAATAGTGTAACATCCTACCTACTAAAATAGCTAAGTCAAATAAGTCAAATAATAATATAAAGCAAGATATTAACGATTTAGCTATTATCGAAAATATCAGCAATATAAAATTTTAAGAAATTAAAATATACATCAAAAATTTATATAAACATGTATATACATTGTGGCCCAATTCTGGGGTCGCAATAGTGCACATACCACCTGTGGAAATCATCACTAACACCACCAGTCCTATTAGGTACCAGTATGACTTCAAAACATGCCAATAGCCTGGTTTTACTTTACATATGGATATCTAGCAACACAACACATGATAGTTTATTCTAATCTAACAATGGTATGGGAACCATTATTTGGTTCCCAAGCCTTCAAGGAGTATGGATACTCCCGGTTAAGAACTCCTGATATAGACTATAAACTCTTCAAATAAGTAACTCGTTATTGTTACTAATATTCACTCAAAGTCGCAAGAGTGAAGGTTCTCCGGCGTCAGGTCAGGGAGGGAGTACTGGCACCAGGTCGTCTTGCACTGTTGCCCACGTGACATGTAACTAAGTCTAAGAATCAAAGTTTCTCTTGATTAGGAGGTGACCTTAACTTAATTCTTCCTACTGGCTGTATGGTTAGGCTAAGGACTTACTATATTTTCTAGTATATCTTAAAACAGGAGGTTCGTCTGGGCAAATACCTTGATTAAGTTTGTCATCATGACTTAAGTTGGCAGAAAATGGGGGCGTGCTAACCATGTTCATAAAAGGTCTGGTGTGCATTACTCACCCCTCCCTTGTTCTGTAGAGAGGGGAGGGGGATTATAGCTTCTCCCCTTCCCCTCGTTTGGAGGCTAATTCCTCCACACCTCGTGCAAGCATTAATCTGATTAGCTTCTTTGATTCCTTTTACCACTCTAACTCTCACATGTCTGCTATTCCCTTGACAGCCTTTTTTTCTAAGATTCACCACCTTCCTCGTCGCTAATACTTGCTCTTATTACTTTTAGATACGTTTCTTATATTGTTATTTTTCCTTCTGCTAAAGGGAATTCGGCAGTTACTCTTAATCGTGAGGATTACCTCTGACAAGTCAAAAGCTTTGCACTCTGACTCGCGCACCTGCGCTCCTCTCACTTCCAACCCTCTTGATCGCATCAAGAGAACTTTTAACCTGAAACTTTGTGCTCTCTCTAATCTCTGTCCTCCTAACTTTGGTCTCATTCAACGTTTCAGTGTTATCTGTTCCTCTCTACCTTATTTCTTTGGTCTTCCCAAAAACTCCAAAGCTGGTGTTCTTCATCCCATCATTTTATTTATGTGTCTCTTATGCTCTTGCCTCTAAGACTCCAATTCTTGGCTCTTTTTTTCCCATGCTCACCTCCGTCACTCTCAAGACTTCATCGAACGTGTTCGGCCACATTCGTCCAGTAAGATGTAAGTCTTGACGTTGAGTCTCTCTTCACTAATGTCCCTCTTGATGATGTTCTCAATTTTCTCATAGCGAAGGCCAATGAAGGGGTTACGTCATCTTCTTATCCCCACTGACGTTTTTAATCTAATTCGCCTTTGTGTGAACTTTAACTCTTTTATCTTGTCAAGGTAAATTTTATTACCAAACTTTTGGTATGGCCATGGGCTTTCCTCTATCCCCTGTCCTTCCAAATCTTTATACGGCATTTTTCGAAATAGTTCTACTTCCTGTTACTGGCTTTGCTAAGTAGCTGATGCCTTTGCTTCATGGCCACATGTGTGGAGGGACATATATATGTGTGTGGGTATATACTTGTTTTATTGGTAATTAGTGTCAGTCTATTTAGCCAGAGCGTGACAGCAGCAACACAGGACTCTGTCAAAGATTTGGTGAACACTTTCCTTGACGGAGAAAGTCCAATAACAAGATCACTTACCCCTATGATGTGCGTGTTGACACCTAGTTCATCACCAGGTTGAATGGTCCAGCAGACTTGACCACTGAATAGAGTTAGAGACTGACGCAAAGGTAAATATACAACACGTCGATACGAAACTGTGACAAGTTCCAGAGCTTAATCACCTCACCTGACCTATATCTTCACAGTATATATCACTCATGTCCCTTCTTGTATTCCACATAGCATGGATTTCAGTCTTTTTAATGAAAAAGGTAATATGAAATAGATTGTACCTAACCTCCACCCCGATGCATTACTTATACCTAAGATGCAAAAAAATCACAGTAAACATGTGATATCACATATGCAGAACCACTGTAAAAAAAAAAAATAGTGAGATTCCAAGAGCTTTCGTAATTTCTCACATTATCAAATTCCTTGATCATGTGAGAAATCACGAAATTTCTTGGAATTTCACTATTTTTCACAGTGGCTGTTCTGCATATTATACCTAAGAGTTTTAGTGGCTTACGTTTATGTTGTGGTCAAGACAGGATTCTATATCCGAATGTCATCAATCACTACAGTCGGCAACCACTTAGCATCGTCGCCGGTAATGTTCTCAACATCACGGCTCACTCCAGGAGTGTGAGTTCCGGCTTAAATCAGTGACCCAATGAGACATTACAGCTCATGGTAAATAGAGGTGTAGGGTCTTCTCTCAGTAATATGTTCAGGGAGCACTGCTAAATTACCCAGGCTTCCAGGTTAATGCATTCCAAATGGTCATGGTGCTTCTTCTCTCGTTCCTCCCGCAAGACTGATCCTCCAGACATTAAAAAATACAGCCCGGCTAATACAACCCGGCCTATACAAGCCGGCCTATACAAGCCGGCTGGCCCTTGGGTATTGGTGCCAACTTTTGGCAGCAATGAGAGGTGATTACTCACTCTCAGTATGTCAGAAGGTCAGTCAATGTGACAGTCATAAAACTCATATCGATTCTCCGACCTAGTGTGAATAGGTCTCAGTCTCTCATATTGCAAGTATGTTGCAAGGTAACTACTGTGGTCACCTTCACCAGTACAGATGTATGTTGCAAGGTAACTACTGTGGTCACCTTCACCAGTACAGATGTATGTTGCAAGGTAACTACTGTGGTCACCTTCACCAGTACAGATGTATGTTGCAAGGTAACTACAGTGGTCACCTTCACCAGTACAGATGTATGTTGCAATAACTACAGTGGTCACCTTCACCAGTACAGATGTATGTTCAAGGTTACTACAGGTCCCTTCACCAGTACAGATGTATGTTGCAAGTTAACTACAGTGGTACCTTCACCAGTACAGATGTATGTTGCAAGGTAACTACAGTGGTCACCTTCACCAGTACAGATGTATGTTGCAAGGTAACTACAGTGGTTACCTTCACCAGTACAGATGTATGTTGCAAGGTAACTACAGTGGTCACCTTCACCAGTACAGATGTATGTTGCAAGGTAACTACTGTGGTCACCTTCACCAGTACAGATGTATGTTGCAAGGTAACTACTGTGGTCACCTTCACCAGTACAGATGTATGTTGCAATTTACCTACAGTGGTCACCTTCACCAGTACAGATGTATGTTACAAGGTTACTACAGCGGTCCCCTTCACCAGTACAGATGTATGTTGCAAGGTAACTACAGTGGTTACCTTCAACAGTACAGATGTATGTTGCAAGGTAACTACAGTGGTCACCTTCACCAGTACAGATGTATGTTGCAAGTACCTCACTGGTCACCTTCACCAGTACAGATGTATGTTGCAATTTAACTACAGTGGTCACCTTCACCAGTACAGATGTATGTTGCAAGGTAACTACAGTAGTCACCTTCACCAGTACAGATGTATGTTGCAAGGTAACTACAGTGGTTACCTTCACCAGTACAGATGTATGTTGCAAGGTAACTACAGTGGTCACCTTCACCAGTACAGATGTATGTTGCAAGGTAACTACAGTGGTCACCTTCACCAGTACAGATGTATGTTGCAAGGTAACTACAGTGGTCACCTTCACCAGTACAGATGTATGTTGCAAGGTAACTACAGTGGTTACCTTCACCAGTACAGATGTATGTTGCAAGGTAACTACAGTAGTCACCTTCACCAGTACAGATGTATGTTGCAATTTAACTACAGTGGTCACCTTCACCAGTACAGATGTATGTTGCAAGGTAACTACAGTGGTCACCTTCACCAGTACAGATGTATGTTGCAAGGTAACTACAGTGGTTACCTTCACCAGTACAGATGTATGTTGCAAGGTAACTACAGTTGTCACCTTCACCAGTACAGATGTAAGTTGCAATTTAACTACAGTGGTCACCTTCAGCAGTACAGATGTATGTTGCAAGGTAACTACAGTAGTCACCTTCACCAGTACAGATGTATGTTGCAATTTAACTACAGTGGTCACCTTCACCAGTACAGATGTATGTTGCAAGGTAACTACAGTGGTTACCTTCACCAGTACAGATGTATGTTGCAAGGTAACTACAGTGGTTACCTTCACCAGTACAGATGTATGTTGCAAGGTAACTACAGTGGTCACCTTACCAGTACAGATGTATGTTGCAAGGTAACTACAGTGGTTACCTTCACCAGTACAGATGTATGTTGCAAGGTAACTACAGTGGTCACCTTCACCAGTACAGATGTATGTTACAAGGTAACTGCAGTAGTCACCTTCACCAGTACAGATGTATGTTGCAAGGTAACTGCAGTAGTCACCTTCACCAGTACAGATGTATGTTACAAGGTTACAACAGTGGTCACCTTCACCAGTACAGATGTATGTTGCAAGGTAACTACAGTGGTCACCTTCACCAGTACAGATGTATGTTGCAAGGTAACTACAGTAGTCACCTTCACCAATACAGATGTATGTTGCAAGGTAACTACTTTAGTCACCTTCACCAGTACAGATGTATGTTGCAAGGTAACTGCAGTAGTCACTTTCACCAGTACAGATGTATGTTGCAAGGTAACTGCAGTAGTCACCTTCACCAGTACAGATGTATGTTGCAAGGTAACTGCAGTAGTCACCTTCACCAGTACAGATGTATGTTGCAAGGTAACTGCAGTAGTCACCTTCACCAGTACAGATGTATGTTGCAAGGTAACTGCAGTAGTCACCTTCACCAGTACAGATGTATGTTGCAAGGTAACTGCAGTAGTCACCTTCACCAGTACAGATGTATGTTGCAAGGTAACTGCAGTAGTCACCTTCACCAGTACAGATGTATGGTACAAGGTAACTACAGTTTAACAGGGTCTTCTCAGCAGATAAAAATGATGTAGACCATGTGGGTCTACTGATTGTCTCTCTCATGCACTCCTGCACCTCCTCCTGCACCTCCTCCTGCACCTCCTCCTGCACCTCTTCCTGCACCTCCTGGTACACTTCAGCAAGCAGCGTCCTGCTGGACTCTGCCTCGGTTATAGGAAATCAATGTCGACGCTGGAGCAACCAGGATGAAACCTGTTGTAAACCTCACTTTGTGAATGTGTGAGGGAGATGGAGTGTGAGGGAGGGAGGGGGTGAGGGAGATGGAGTGTGAGGGAGGGTGTGAGGTGAGGGATGGGAGCGTCGGGGAGGGATAGGCAGGTAAGATGGAAGATATGTGGATGATTTAGGGTTTAAGGGAGAGAATGAATGCGTAAGAGAGTAAGGAAGTGAGGGAGGGTGTGAGAGAGGGAGGAAAGAAGAGAGGGAGGGAGGTAGGAAAGAAAGGAGGGAAGGAGGAAAGAAGGAAGGGAAGGAGGAAAGAAGGAAGGGAAGGAGGAAAGAAGGAAGGTAAGGAGGAAAGAAGGAAGGTAAGGAGGAAAGAAGGAAGGTAAGGAGGAAAAAAGGAAGGGAAGGAGGAAAGAAGGAAGGTAAGGAGGAAAGAAGGAAGGGAAGGAGGAAAGAAGGAAGGTAAGGAGGAAAGAAGGAAGGTAAGGAGGAAAGAAGGAAGGTAAGGAGGAAAGAAGGAAGGTAAGGAGGAAAGAAGGAAAGGAAGGAGGAAAGAAGGAAGGGAAGGAGGAAAGAAGGAAGGTAAGGAGGAAAGAAGGAAGGTAAGGAGGAAAGAAGGAAGGTAAGGAGGAAAGAAGGAAGGTAAGGAGGAAAGAAGGAAGGTAAGGAGGAAAGAAGGAAGGGAAGGAGGAAAGAAGGAAGGGAAGGAGGAAAGAAGGAAGGTAAGGAGGAAAGAAGGAAGGTAAGGAGGAAAGAAGGAAGGTAAGGAGGAAAGAAGGAAGGTAAGGAGGAAAGAAGGAAGGGAAGGAGGAAAGAAGGAAGGTAAGGAGGAAAGAAGGAAGGTAAGGAGGAAAGAAGGAAGGTAAGGAGGAAAGAAGGAAGGGAAGGAGGAAAGAAGGAAGGGAAGGAGGAAAGAAGGAAGGGAAGGAGGAAAGAAGGAAGGGAAGGAGGAAAGAAGGAAGGGAAGGAGGATGAGAGTGTATGGAAGTGTATGTGATGAGAGTCACATGAGAAGCTAAAATAATATATCATGCACATAACACGTTCAAACATGCACATAGCACGTTCAAACATGTACATAACACGTTCAAACATGCACATAACACGTTCAAACATGCACATAACACGTTCAAACATGCACATAACACGTTCAAACATGCACATAACACGTTCAAACATGCACATAACACGTTCAAACATACACATAGCACGTTCAAACATGCACATAACACGTTCAAACATGCACATAACACGTTCAAACATACGCATAACAATGCCTTGAAACAAGGTAGACGAAAACAGAAGACGATAGCGACCTAGAATGGGGAAAACAATACTTAACCGCAAGTCACAGACCAAACAATTCTAGTTTTATTTGCTAGGAATTTGTCAAGCAAAAAAAAACTAGGAAATAAAAGTGACTAATACTCTTGTTAGACCTCATCTTCCTAGTAAACATGATAATTACTAGATGTATTTCAGTCGCTTCGTTATCCTAGAAAGGCATCCTCGTATTGCATAACCCCGGTCCCCTGTGCCTCCATGCATGCGACTGGAATAGTGCAGAGTGCGGCATAAGTTGATAATACAGTTGAATGTTAGCGCTGAATGTTTGAAGGGAATCAGAAGAGGCATTGATAAGTCATCATAAGGAAACTGATATATATATATATATATATATATATATATATATATATATATATATATATTATATTATATATATATATATATATATATATATATATATATATATATATATATATATATATATATATATATATATATATATATTTCGTCAATAAAATTGGTAAATTAGATATTACCCAGTCCAGGTCAAATTCAGACCTTTCAAAGAGACCAAAAAGACCAGTATCGTAAAACACACAAGCACATTAAGCTTGAAGCTGCACAAAAGTTGCATTATTAAGTTATCAACTTGGAAGACTTGCAACTTATCACATGATGCACTCGCAGTTTATTGCATGAAAACCACCATTACTTTTTTACCACTTTTAAAAAAAATAAATATAAAAGGACCTACACTTGACCTACACTGGACCTACACTGGACCTACACTGGACCTACACTGGACCTACACTGGACCTACACTGGACCTACACTGGACCTACATGGGACTTACACTGGACCTACCCGGGACCTGCACTGGACCTACACTGGACCTACACTGAACCTACACTGGACCTACACTGGACCTACACGGGACCTACCCGACGCGTAAGCCACTGGGCCAGCTAGCTTCAATAAGATTCATCCAACTAGGTATATTTCTACACCATAGGAAGGTTAGCATAGGCACCACTGTGTCCACAAATGCAATTTTTTACAGACGAATCTCCCGCTAGCATGGCCGTGACGAACTCTAGCTCAAGTCCCCCTCTACGGTCTGGAGTTTTGAGACTCTGTGACCGCGGGTTCGAACCCCACCCGTGGTATGGTTTGTTTGCAATCGTGTTATTACGATTTCGTGAGTAATGTTGACCTCTTTGAGGGGACTTGAGCTAGAGTTCGTCACGGCCATGCAAGCGGGAGATTCGTCTGTAAAAACTTGCATTTGTGGACACAGTGGTGCCTATGCTGACCTTCCTATGGTGTAGAAATATACCTAGTTGGATGAATCTTATTGAAGTTAGCTGGCCCAGTGGCTTACGCGTCGGTCTGGAGTTTTGAGACTGTGACCGCAGGTTCGGAGCCCACCCGTGGTATGGTTTAGTTGGTTATCTTCGTTGTTAAAACGTTTCGCCTACAAAGTAGGCTTCTTCAGTCAGATACAGTGTGGGGATAAGTCACATGTGTGGCCAGCTATAAGTCACGTGTGGTGCCAGCTATAAGTCACGTGTGTGGCCAGTTATAAGTCACGTGTGGGGCCAGCTATAAGTCACATGTGTGGCCAGCTATAAGTCACATGTGTGGCAGCTATAAGTCACGTGTGGGGCCAGCTATAAGTCACGTGTGTGGCCAGCTATAAGTCACGTGTGGGGCCAGCTATAAGTCACATGTGTGGCTAGCTATAAGTCACGTGTGGGGCCTGCTATAAGTCACGTATGTGGCCAGCTATAAGTCACGTGTGGGGCCAGCTATAAGTCACATGTGTGGAAAGATAAATGTATAAGCTTTCAGAGGGACAAAAATTAGCGTTTTGATCTGAGACGTTGAAAGTTAACTTCATGAAGATAAATAGAATTTTAATGCAATAGTAGATAGAAAAAAATGCTAAAGACGGATGAAGAATTTCTAAGACACGAATTTGGCAAAAGAGATGTGAGAACCCTATGAGTAATCATTATCAACGATATTATTATTATAATTATTATTATTATTATTATTATTATTATTATTATTATTATTATTATTATTATTATTATTATTATTATTATTATTATTATTATTATTATTATTATTATTATTATTATTATTACTGGTGTTATTGTTGCTGTTGTTGTTGTTGTTATTTTAAATTGGTTCGACCACTTTGTCTTTTTCTTATGTCATGTTTCTGTTTATTAAAAACGTTACGATTACGTTTGTGTTTACTCACATAATTGTATTCATCTAATTGTGGTTGCAGGGGTCGATTCATAGCTTCTGACCCCACCTCTTCACTGGTCGCTACTGGGTCACTCTCCCTGCTCCATGAGCTTTATCATACCTCTTCTTAAAGCATTCTGCCTCCACTATATCACTTTCCAGACTATTCACTTCCTGACAAATCTATGACTGAAGAAATACTTCCTAACTTCCCTGTGATTCATCTGAGTCTTTAACTTCCCCTTGTTGTTGTGTCCCATCTCTGGAACATCCTGTCTCAGTCCATATTGTCGATTCCTCTCAGTACTTTATATGTCGTTATCATATCCCCCCTATCTCTCCTGTCTTCCAGTGTCGTCAGGTCGAGTTCCCTTAACCTCTCCTCGTAGGACATGCCCTTTAGCTCTGGTACTAGTCTCGTTGCAAACCTTTGCACTTTCTCTAATTTCCTGACGTGCTTGGCCACGTGTGGGTTCCAAACTGGTGCTGCATACTCCAATATGGGCTTGACGTACACGGTGTACAGAGTCCTAAACGACTCCTTACTAAGATGTCGGAATGCTGTTCTTAGGTTTGCTAGGCGCCCGTATGCTGCAGCAGTTATTTGATTGAAGTGCGCCTCAGGAGATGTGCTCGGTGTTATACTCACCCCAAGATCCTTTTCTTGAGTGAGGTTTGTAGTCTTTGGCCCCCTAGACTGTACTCTGTCTGTGGTCTTGTTTGCCTTTCCCCAATCATCATGACTTTGCATTTGGTGGGGTTGAACTCCAGGAGCCAGTTTCTGGACCAGGCTTGCAGCCTGTCCAGATCCCATTGTAGTTCTGCCTGGTCCTCCTCCGATTGAATTCTCCTCATTAACTTCACATCATCTGCAAACAGGGACACTTCTGAATCTATTCCTTCCGTCATGTCGTTCACATATACCAGAAACAGCACTGGTCCTAGGACTGACCCCTGTGGAACCCGGCTCGTCACAGGTGCCCACTCTGACACCTCGCCACGTACCATGACTCGTTGATGCCTTCCCGTCAGGTATGCCCTGATCCATTGCCGTGCCTTCCCTGTTATCCCTGCCTGGTCCTCCAGCTTCTGCACTAATCTCTTGTGTGGAACTGTGTGAAAAGCCTTCTTAAAGTCCAAGAAAACGCAGTCTACCCACCCCTCTCTTTCTTTTGTCTTACTTCTGTCTCCTTGTCCAGTAGGTTTGTGACACAGAATTTCCCGTCTTTGAAACCGTGCTGGTTGTCGTTGATAAGCTCATTCCTTTCTAGGTGTTCCACCACTCTTCTCCTGATAATCTTCTCCATGACCTTGCATACTATGTATGTTAGTGACACTGGTCTGTAGTTTAATGCTTCATGTCTGTCTCCTTTCTTAAAAACTGGGACTACATTTGCTGTCTTCCATACCTCAGGTAGTTGCCCTGTTTCGATAGATGTGTTGAAGATTGTTGTTAGTGGTACACATAGCTCCTCTGCTCCCTGTCTCACGACCCATGGAGCGATGTCCGGTCCCATCGCCTTTGAGGTATCTAGCTCGCTTAGCAGCCTCTTCACCTCCTTGGTTGCATGTAATGTGTCCAGCACTTGATGGTGTACCCCATCTCATCGTCTTTCTGGAGTCCCTTCTGTCTTCACTGTGAATAATTCTTTAAATCTCATGTTGGGCTCCATACATACTTCTTGGTCGCTTCTTATGACCTCCCCTCCTTCCTTCCTCAGCCTGATTACCTGGTCCTTGACTGGTGTTTTCCTCCTGATGTGGCTGTACAACAGTTTCGGATCAGATTTGGCTTTCGCTGCTATGTCATTTTCGTATAGTCGTTGGGCCTCCCTTCTTACCTGTGCATATTCATTTCTGGCTCTTCGACTACTCTCCTTTTTCTCCTGGGTCCTTTGCCTCCTATACTTCTTCCATTCTCTAGCATTCTTGGTTTTGGCCTCTCTACACCTTTGGGTGAATCAAGGGCTCATCCTGGCCTTCTCATTACTTCTGTTGCCCTTGGGTACAAATCTCTCTTCCGCTTCCTTGCATATTGTTGTCACATATTCCACAGTCTCATTTATTGATCTCCCTGCCAGTTCTCTCCCACTGAATCTCGTGCAGTGTGTGTGTGTGTGTGTGTGTGTGTGTGTGTGTGTGTGTGTCTGTCTGTCTGTCTGTGTGTGTGTGTGTGTGTGTGTCTGTGTGTGTGTGTGTGTGTGTGTGTGTGTGTGTGTGTGTGTCTGTCTGTGTGTGTGTGTACTCACCTATTTGTACTCACCTATTTGTGGTTGCAGGGGTCGATTCATAGCTCCTGGCCCCGCCTCTTCACTGATTGCTACTAGGTCCTCTCTCTCCCTGCTCCATGAGCTTTATCAAACCTAGTCTTAAAACTATGTATGGTTCCTGCCTCCACTATGTCGCTTTCTAAGCTATTCCACTTCCTGACAACTCTATGACTGAAGAAATACTTCCTAACATCCCTTTGACTCATAGGAGTCTTCAACTTCCAATTGTGACCCCTTGTTTCTGTGTCCCTCTCTGGAACATCTTGTCTCTGTCCACCTTATCTATTCCTCGCAGTATTTTATATGTCGTTATCATGTCTCCCTAACCCTCCTGTCCTCTAGTGTCGTCAGGCCGATTTCCCTTAACCTTTCTTCGTAGGACAATTCCCTTAGCTCTGGGACTAGTCTTGTTGCAAACCTTTGCACTTTCTCTAATTTCTTGACGTGCTTGACCAGGTGTGGGTTCCAAACTGGTGCTGCATACTCCAGTATGGGCCTGACGTATATGGTATACAGAGTCTTGAATGATTCCTTAGTGAGGTATTGGAACGCTATTCTTAGGTTTGCCAGCCGCCCGTATGCTGCAGCAGTTATCTGATTGATGTGTGCCTCAGGAGATGTGCTCGGTATTATACTCACCCCAAGATCTTTTTCTTTGAGTGAGGTTTGCAGTCTTTGGCCACCTAGACTATACTCTGTCTGCGGTCTTCTTTGCCCTTCCCCGATATTCATGACTTTACATTTGGCAGGGTTAAATTCAAGGAGCCAGTTACTGGACCAGGCTTGCAGCCTGTCCAGGTCTCTTTGTAGTCCTGCCTGATCCTCGACTGATTTGATTCTTCTCATTAACTTCACATCATCTGCAAACAGGGACACTTCTGAGTCTATCCCTTCCGTTATGTCATTCACATATACCAAAAACAGTACAGGTCCTAGGACTGACCCTTGTGGAACTCCACTCGTCACAGGTGCCCACTCTGACATCTCGTCACGTACCATGACTCGTTGTTGCCTCCCTGTCAGATATTCTCTGATCCATTGCAGTGCTTTTCCTGTTACGTGTGCCTGTTCCTCTAGCTTTTGCATTAACCTCTTGTGAGGAACTGTGTCGAACGCCTTCTTGCAGTCCAAAAAATGCAGTCTATCCACCTCTCTCTCGTGTCTTACTTCTGTTACCTTGTCATAAAACTCCAGTAGGTTTGTGACACAGGATTTTCCTTCCCTGAAACCGTGCTGGTTGTCGTTTATAAGCTTGTGTCTTTCTAGGTGCTCCACCACTCTCCTCCTGATGATCTTCTCCATGACTTTGCATACTATACACGTCAGTGACACAGGTCTGTAGTTTAATGCCTCGTGTCTGTCTCCTTTCTTAAAATTGGGACTACATTTGCCATCTTCCACGCCTCAGGTAGTTGCCCAGTTTCAATGGATGTGTTGAAGATTTGTGTTAGTGGCACACACAACATCTCTGCTCCCTCTCTAAGGACCCACGGAGAAATGTTGTCCGGGCCCACCGCTTTTGAGGTATCGCGTTCACATAGCAGCTTCTTCACCTCCTCCTCGGTTGTGTGTATTTCATCCAGCACTTGTTGGTATACCTCCCTATTCTGAATTCCTGGAGTCCTACCTGTCTCCTGTGTAAATACTTCTTTAAATCTCATGTTGAGCTCCTCACATACCTCTTGGTTGTTTATTGTGAACTCCCCACCTTCCTTTCTCAGCCTGATTACCTGGTCCTTGACTGTTGTTTTCCTCCTGATGTGGCTATACAACAGCTTCGGGTCAGACTTGACTTTTGATGCTATATCATTTTCATATTGTCGCTGAGCCTCCTTCTTACCTGTGCATATTCGTTTCTGGCTCTTCGGCTAATCTCTTTATTTTCCTGGGTCCTTTGTCTTCTGTACTTTTTCCATTCTCTATTACACTTACTTTTGCCTCCCTACACCTCTGGGTGAACCAAGGACTCGTTCTGGTCTTCCCATTACTTCTGTGTTCCTTGGGGACAAACCTCTCCTCTGCCTCTTTGCATTTGGTTGTCACATATTCCATCATTTCTTTTACTGGTTTTCCTGCCAATTCTCTCTCCCACTGAACGTCTTGTAGGAAGTTCCTCATGCCTGTGTAGTCCCCCTTTGTAGTTTCGTTTCTCCTTTCTATTCCTGCTCCCTCTCCACTTGTAGCTCAACTAAATAATCAAAACACAGAACCAAATGATCACTAGCTCCAAGGGGCCTTTCATACGTGATATCCTCGATGTCCGAACTACTCAAGGTGAATACTAGGTCCAGTCTTGCTGGATCATCCCCACCTCTCTCTCTGGTAGTGTCTCTAACATGTTGATGCATGAGGTTTTCCAGTACCACATCCATCATCTTGGCTCTCCATGATTCAGGACCCCCATGGGGCTCTAGGTTTTCCCAATCAATCTCTTTGTGATTGAAATCACCCATAACTAGTAACTTTGCTCTCCCCATGTGGGCTCTTCTGGCTACCTCGGCTAGTGTGTCTACCATTGCTCTGTTGCTCTCGTCGTATTCTTCTCTTGGCCTCCTGCAGTTCTGTGGCGGGTTGTACATTACAGCAATTACCACCTTATGGCCCTCAGACTGAATTGTTCCTACTATGTAGTCCCTTTCACCCAATGCATCCATTCCTTCCACTTCCTCAAATCCCCACCTGTTCTTAATGAGCAGTGCAACTCCTCCTCCCCTCTGCTCCCTCTATCTTTCCTGAGGATTTGATATCCGGTGGGAAGATTGCATCTGTTATCATCCTGGTGAGTTTCGTTTCTGTGAGTGCTATTATGTCTGGGGATGTCTCCTTTATTCTTTCATGCCACTCCTCACATTTATTTGTTATACCATCTGCATTTGTATACCAAACCTTTAACTTCTTTTCTAAAACCGTAGTCTGGGGGTATGTTGGGTTGGGAAAGTGGGAGATCTGATGGGGAACTATGGGTGGTTGGTGTGAAGGTGGAGTTTGTAATGAGGTGGGTGGAATCATTGGGTATGGCATGTGTGTTTTGGGTTAGGTTGTTTGGTTGCATTGGGGTTGTCCAGGTTGGGGAACATCTGAAGGTGGTTGTATTAGAGCTTCCTCCTGAGTCTGGGTTCTCCTGTCCATCTCTCTTTCCTCCTTTTGTCTCTGTACCCTCTCTTTCAGTTTCTGTCTTTCTTCCCGTGTTCTGTCGCGGTCGAGATACACCCTCCGGTACTCTGACATATCCCTTAGTCTTGCTTTCTCCTGCAGGATCCTGTTTCGAGTCAATTCTGCTTTGAAAATTACTTTGACTGGCCGGATTCTTCCTCTTGCAAATCCCCCTATTCTCAGAAAATTTGCCAGCTGGGTCATGTCATCTTCTCCTATTGCTTTCATGATGTTTTCAATCGCATTTTTCTCCCCTTGTCTTCTTGCTTCATAAGTTTCCCCTTCAGCTTCCTGGAGCCCATAAACAAAGACTGATCTCTCTTTCATTCTCCCACTGCCTATTCCTATGTAACCCCTGATTCGATTTAGTTGCCTCCATTGAAGCTTTCCTTTCTTCAATCTCATCACTGTCTGTTATCCCTTTGCCCAGTGGCCTGTCGCTTTCCTTCTTAACTTTCCCTGTGCACTGCTGTGGTCTGTTAGGCTTCTACGTATAGCTTAGCTCTCCCTTTTACTACACTCCCCTCGATTGTTCCTGATGTGATCCTCTCTTTCTCTCGGGCTCCACGATGGTCTGGTATAGCCTCTGCATACAGTTTCACTCCGTTCTCTACAGTCCTCTTCTTTGTGACTGAGGTAGCAGTTTCTGATACCATGTCCACATTGCTTTTTAGTTCTTTAGGCTGTTTCAAATTTTTCAGTTCTTCTTCTAATCTCTGTATCTTAGCCTCTGCTGTTGTGACTTGCTTTTCCCACTTCCTGCTTTCTGCAGCTATCCTCTCCTCCATTATCTTACTTTCTGCAGCTATCCTCTCCTCCATTTTCATGCTAAGCTCCTCTAGCTTCCTTCCCCACTCATGTTCCTTTTCATGAGCTCTGCTGCCCAGTCTTCCTTGCAGACTCATCCTCCAGTCCCCTAGTTTTCCGTCCCGCTCTCTGGGACCCCATTTTTATTTTTTATTTTTAAGATGCCACAGAGTGGAAAACTATGTATTTCTGTGTGGTTGTTTTGTGGTGTGATTGCCTGAGTGTTGTGTGGGGGTGGAGGGAGGGAGAGGAGAAACTGAAGACAGTGGGGAAATGAAGAGAGGTGGGGATGGGGAAAGAGGGGGGATTATGAGGAGAGAGTGAAGGAGGGAGAAGCAGAGGTGGAGAGAGATGGGAGAGGGAGAGGGGAAGGAGGTAAGGTGAGAGGGGAGGAGGTATGTGAGAGAGGGGGAGGAGGTGGGTGGAGAGAGGGGGAGGAGGGTGGGTGAGAGAGGGGAGGAGGTGGGTGAGAGAGGGGAGGAGGTGGGTGAGGGGGGAGGAGGTGGGTGAGAGAGGGAGAGGTGGGGGGAGAGAGGGGAGGAGGGTGAGAGAGGGGGTTCAGGGAAGGGAGTGGGGGAGAGGTGGGTGTAGGGAGCAGGGGGAAAGAGTGTGTGTGGGCCTGTGTGTGTGTTAGTTTTGTGTGTGTATGTGTATGTGTGTGTGTTAGTTTTGTGTGTGTGTGTGTGCACGTTAGTTTTGTGTGTGTGTTAGTTTTGTGTGTGTGTTAGTTTTGTGTGTGTGTTAGTTTCGTGTGTGTGTTAGTTTTGTGTGTGTGTTAGTTTTGTGTGTGTGTGTGTTAGTTTTTTTTTTGTGTGTGTGTATGTTAGTTTTGTGTGTGTGTATGTATGTGTGTGTGTGTATGTTAGTTTTGTGTGTGTGTATGTTAGTTTTGTGTGTGTGTATGTATGTGTGTGTTATGTATGTTGTGTGTGTGTGTGTGTGTGTGTGTCTGTCTGTGTCTGTGCACTCAGCCAGGGTTGCAGGGGCGAGTCACAGCCCCTGGCCCCGCCTCTTCATTGGCTGCTACTAGGTCCACTCTCCCGGCTTCTCCAGATTGTTCCATTTCCCCTGACAATTCTAAGGCTGAAGAAATACTTCCTGACATTCTTCTGACTCATCTGAACGTTCAACTTCCAGCTGTATCGTTCTTATTCTTGTGTCTCATCTCTGAAACATTCTGTTCCTGTTCACCTTGTCAAGTCCTCTCAGTATTATGTACGTAGTTACCACATCCCTCCTAGTCCTCCAGTGTCCAGTTGGGGGGGATGGAAGTAGAAAAATGTGTAAGATATCTTACAGGGTTGACATCCTTTTCTCATAGCGGAAGATTGCGAATTATCCTCTCTCACATGGGAAGAAAATATATTTCTCACCCTTCTGATAACTCTCCTCAGATGTCTTCCTACACTTATGAAATATATATATATATATATATATATATATATATATATATATATATATATATATATATATATATATGTGTGTGTGTGTGTGTGTGTGTGTGTGTGTGTGTGTGTGTGTGTGTGTGCAGTGTTGGAGGCACCTTTGGCACTGCGCCGCTGGTGTACATGTTGAGGAATCCGGCATTGTTGGCACAGTGCTCACAAGTGCCACTTAGGGCACCAGAAAGACCTAGAAACCAGTATATAGTGGCACAAGTGTTTTAGAAACCTCACGTCTTGGTGAATAGGGTACACCCATGTTGAAAACTGATGGTGGTGGTGGTGGTAGTGGTGGGCTGGTGGTTGGTGGTGGTGGTAGTGGTGGGCTGGTGGTTGGTGGTGGTGGTAGTGGTGGGCTGGTGGTTGGTGGTGGTGGTAGTGGTGGCTGGTGGTTGGTGGTGGTGGTAGTGGTGGGCTGGTGGCTGGTGGTAGTGGTGGTGGTGGTGGTAGTGGTGGCCTGGTGGCTGGTGGTGGTGGTAATGGTGGGCTGGTGGCTGGTGGTGGTGGTGGTAGTGGTGGTAGTGGTGGTAGTGGTGGGCTGGTGGTGGTGGTAGTGGTGGGCTGGGGGCTGGTGGTGGTGGTAGTGGTGTGCTGGTGGTTGGTGGTGGTGGTAGTGGTGGGCTGGTGGTTGGTGGTGGTGGTAGTGGTGGGCTGGTGGCTGGTGGTGGTGGTAGTGGTGGGCTGGTGGTTGGTGGTGGTGGTAGTGGGCTGGTGGTTGATGGTAGTGGTGGGCTGGTGGTTGGTGGTAGTGGTGGGCTGGTAGGCTTGCCATTGGGCCTCGCACATGTTGGTCAAAACTCAGGTGTTTTACAAGTGAAAATTACATATATCCTTCCCTCAAAAAATCGGCATCAATAATTTGGTGTTGAAACAGCGGCCACCATCAATAATTTTCGAAAATTACGATAATAAATAATATTAACGTAGCGAGATCTATGATGTTAGTATAACCGAAATTAATTATAGTCATACGAAATTATCCTATAATCAATTAGTCTAATGTCGGATGCAAAAAAGGCAGTTGAAGGTTGACTGCCCCCTTAAGGGGATCCAGCACTCACTCTAGTGGGTAATTTTCCGATATTAAAGGCTTTATGGAGTTGGGTGGAGTCAATGGAGGTGATGGAGTCAATGGAGTTGGTGAGCCCAGAGTTGATGGGGTTTATGGAGTTGGAGTCAAGGAGTTGATGGGGTTGATGGAGCTGATTGGGTTTTGGAGTTGATGGGGTTGATGGGGTTGATAGAGTTGATGAGTTGGGTGGAGTTGATGGCATTTATGGTTTTATGAATTGATGAGTGATGATATTGATGGGGTTGATGGGATTGATTTGTTGATGGGATTAAAGATGATTTAAAGGAGTTGATGAATTTGATAGTTGATGGAGTTAATGGGTTGAGGGGGGTTTTTGGAGTTGATTCAGCGATGGTGAAGGGTTAATGGGTTATGGGTTTAGGTTGATGGGGTGATGAAGGATGGAGTTATGGACTGATGGAGGTTAAGGATGGTTGAGAGGGTTGAGGGTGGTCGATGGAGTTGATGGGTTGGGTTGGGAGTTGGTGGGGTTGGGGGGGAGAAGTTGGTAGGAACTGATGGGGTGGATGGAAGAGGCGGGAGGTTCCCCCCCTTTCCTCCTCCCCCCTCTCTTTCTCTCTCTTTCTCTTCTCTCTCTCCCTCTCTTTTCTTTTCTCCCTTCT
>WNWK01026776.1:0-27005 GCA_009830355.1 Cherax destructor | reverse complement strand
CACAGCTCCCTGGACAGATTTTTTGTTAGAGAGGGGTCCAGTGACTCTCAAGCTGGTTCTAGTGGCATTAAAAGAAAAAGGCCAGTAACCCCAGAAAAGAACTTGGTACCTGCAGTGTTAATGGAAGGGGATTCCCCTTCCAAACACTAGCATACTACTACACCTTCTCCCCTCCTCCCATCTTCCACACATCAACAACTCTTCAATAAATGTAAGTGACATGTTATTGTACTATTTATTTCTTAATTTGTTATAAAATTGTGTATAATTTAATGTCAAAAAGTTCTAAAAAATATTTTATTTTAATACTTTTGGATGTCTGGAACGGATAAATTTTATTTCCATTGTTTCTTATGGGGAAAATAGAATCGGAGTTTGACCAAACCGGTGGTCGACGGGCCCTCTGGAACGGATTACCGACGAGAACCAGGGGTTGACTGTATTCTTACAAACTAATTGGATTTTTACAATTTTGAAAAAATTTTCACAAAGATATAGGATATTTGTACAATGTTGATGATTTACTAATACAATGTAGAGTGGACTAATAGTAGAAAAGGTTTTAATCAAATTTTAGGTAAATAAGGTGATCACTAATACTGTATATAGGTAAGGTTGGAAAATGGTAGTGGTAAATATGTATTAAAAAATATAGTAGTAAATGCAATTATAGAAATAGATATACTATATAAAAAGTTACAAATACTAACTATTGGATTATTACATTTTTGAAAATTTTTCACAGAGATAGAGGATAGTTGTACAATGTTGATGATTTACTAATTGAACTGGCTAATGAAATGATTGGAATAGTTGTTATGACTAGTATTAACTTGGTTTGGATAATTATTTGAATTCAATATTGCACTGGTTGAAATTTTAGAATATATAAAAACAATAAGAGATAAATGAATGTAAAGAACTATTTTAAGAGAATATAGAGATTAATTTTATAAAGTAGAGTGGACTAATAGTAAAAAGGTTTTAATCAAATTTCAAGTAAATAGTGATTACTAATACTGTCATTCCCTTGGTAGGGAAATGGTAATGGTAAATATGTATTAAGAAATATATAACAAATGGTTACAAATAAGGAAAAAGATATATATAATACAAAATAAGTCACACAATCAATTTTGTGAGAAATTTAAGATAGTGAGGTAGCAGTTACTAGAACAATTATGAGTTTACATACACTAACATAGTCTAAGGATTTGGTCTTTGAGGTTGGTCAGTCTCTGTAAGATTAGCATCTCGAAGGAAGTTGAACAGTTCATTTTCATTCATGATATAGTAAGCACGGCCTACATTTGTTTTCCTAACTAGGATTTTCCCATCCCGTGTGAAGCACTGGTTTATTCTCACGTTTAAGTTTTCTTACTCTGTATAGGAGGTTCTGGCGTTTTTTTGTGAGACACTCATTTACATAAAGATCTTTTTTTGCACTAATTGATGAACTTATTAGATAGTTTTTCCTGTCTTTCGTGTAAAATCTAAGCATAACACACTGTTTTCTACCTTGGTTGCCAAGTAATCGTGATTCTGTTATCTCTGATGCTGGCACTATTACATTTAAGTGGTCTTTTATGGTGTGAAGAGTAGCATCTTTGGAGTTGGTATGGTTTATGCCACTTGGAAAGAGTGCACTGCTAATTATTACCGAGTTAGATAACTTATCTTGCTCAGTTTTATCTTCTTGGTTAGAAAAATATTCGTTCAGCTGGGTATCCATGTTGGTCTTCCAGTCCTTGACAGCATCTTCAACCTTCGTGTTTAGGGATGTTATTTGCTCTGTATGGCTGGCTATATCTGATTCAATTACTGGTATGCCAAAAACCATGACAAATCATTCCTTGGTTATATTTTATTATCCAAGAATTCAACATGGAATGCATTATTTATCTCTAGGTGAGGCCTAGAGATGAATAATGAACAGAGAATATGTTTCAGTTCCAGGAATGTTTACATTGTTCATTTTGGACTATTTTTAAAATTCACAAAATTGCCAACTTCTGCATACTAGCGAAATAGCTAAGAATTTGATCAAAGGGAGCATTGTAACTGGCTTAACATAGGACTCAAAGTGGGCAAAAATCCTGGTGTGTAAATTGCCGCAAGATTGCTAAATTTGTGCCTTTACAATTCCGCCAGTTTTCCATCAAATTTCGTGCTTTTGGGGTCATTACTTCCAGAAAAATATTCTCTACCAGCTCATTAGAAATTTTTTTTACTAAAAAAAAAAAAGAATCTGATATTGAGAGCAATATTAATTTTAGGGGTCTTGACAGTGAATGGGGTTAGACTGCCAATGACAAGTTTACACTAACCACGAGACTGCCAACATAAAACACTCGCCCCGCGTGCTTCGCCGTGCTTTGTGTTTTTCATGATTATCACGGTCTCTCTTGCGTGCTATACCTTTAAACTATGGCAGTGAACTTATAAGATACATCCTGCCAGCACTTGGAACTAATCTAGCAGAAAATATTATACACAGAGTCAAAAAAGGAGAATCAGTGTGCAATAACAAAGCAGAGCCATACTCCCAGAGGCGAACTATAGGCCTAGATGCCGTGTGCAAATAACAATAATATTAGAACTTTTTTGTCAGAGGAAGGAAAGTCTCCCTGATAATAGTGTCATACATAGTGTTATAGTAATAATATTGGTAGAATTGCCAACAATATGTTAAGTAAAAGGACACAAATGCAACTAATGTGACATTTTATTGTGGCAACTTTTCGCTCTCCAAGAGCTTTGTCAAGCCGTTACAAACTATACATGGACACAGAAGGTATATATATGCTCAGAGTGAGGTGTAATACTAGTGGTGGTGGTAGTAGTATAGACATAATTTGTAGTAGTAGTAGTAATACAATAAGGTAGAATAATCAACTTGCACATGAGGAAAAAGGTGAAAGCAATTAGTACATAAAAGGGCGAGTTTGGGGACCATCGTTAACCGAGGTACCACTGTATTGCCAATTTCTGACCGCTTTATTGGGTAGTTGAAATCGGTAAATTGGTGGTTTCTTGTACTCAATCGATAGAACAAATGGAATTCTACAATAATAGCTATGATTTTCGTAGACTGAGACATTGGAATTGGCCGAAAACAGGGCTCAAAGTGGGCGAAATCGCCGATGCGTAAATATCGTCGATTCCGCTAACTTTGTGAGAGCATAATTCCGTTAGTTTTCATCAATTTTCATACTTTTGGCGTCATTATGATCGGAAAAAGATTCTTTATCATTTCATATGAAAAAATCCCCCGAAAATTTTCGATCCTGAGAACGAGTTTGGAAGATGGCCTCTCGACTATGAAAGGGTTAATGATTTAACCCGATCCTAATCTCGTTCTCAGGGTCGAAAAATATTCAAAAAAAAAAAATTCATATGAAATGATACAGAATCTTTTCCCGATCATAATGACACCAAAAGTATGAAATTTGATGGAAAACTTATGGAATTATGTTCTCATGAAGTTAGTGGTCTCGACGATATTTACGCATCAGCAATTTCGCCCACTTTGAGCCCTATTTTCGGCCAATTCCAATGTTCCAGTCGACTAAAAGCATAGCTATTTCACTAGAACTCCATTTGTTCTATTGACAGAGTACAAAAATCCGCCCATTTACCAATTTCAACTATGTACCCAATAAAGTGGTCAGAAATTGACAATTTGGCCAATTTTAAACAAATTTCAAAAGATGCCAATTTCAAAATAAAGTCCAGAATAAACAAGACAGACAATACTGGCACTAAAATAACATTTTCTCTGTTCATTATTCACATCTCCAGGCCCCTCTTATATTACTCTTGCTTTCCATTTTGAATTTTTATTCTCCAAAAAATAGAAGATTTACTGTTATGCAGACTACTGCATTGTAAAAACGGTATAAATAATATCAGTGCACTTGTGAAAGAATATTAGACTCACTAGTTCATGTGTATTGGACGCGTGGCGTGATTTGTTTACTCCTAAACAACGGCAAAAATCGAACATTTCCGCTACTTTGAGCTCAATTTCAAGGTACTTTTCATTGTGAAACCAATCAAAATCATATCTATTTCTGTAATATATCTTCCATTCTATCAAATGAGACCAAGAAAACGAGAATGCAACCATAAATACTGTCGTGTGGGTCTTGGGAGATATATAGGTTGTCAAAGACACTCCTTGTAGGATGGTTACGGTATATTTACGGTCTGTGAAGGAGAGAGCCCAGCCATGTCTGTCCAGTTTGTAGGTCTCTGACTTGTGAGGGGGTACGCCTATGCAAGGCTATGCACATGCGCTGAGCCTCTGACGTCAGCGGGTATCGTGACGTCACACGCAAAGGGACCAGCTGTATAGCTAGGGTGAACGCTGATACACTACACAAGTGTATATATAATACTGACACGACAATACCATACGAAAATACACTGCAGTCACTGTTATAAACCAAAAAACGCAGTTTTTTTCTCATGCACTGCGTGCTTCAGGATTATTCTTATACTATGCACACTGACCATGCAGACCCATTCTTTCATAAGTAGGCCTACCAGCTTTCTTCCACCAGATTTGAAGGCGCTAGAATTTATGCGTATAAGTTCGCGACTGACCCTGGCTGTTATGACATACATGTACAGTCAACCCTCCGTTTTCGGTGATTTCAGTTTTCATGCATTTTTTTCGTGGAAATATTACCTCCGTTTTCGGTGATTGGTTCCGTTTTCGTTCATGGTACAGAACCTGTCCAGTGCCCAGCGCACATACAAAGCCCACCTCCCCCACACATTCTCAGGCAGTGTAGCATTGTTTCTGGTTGAGTGAACATTATCCTGCGAGTTCATACAAAACATTTCTTAATAATCCATTGTTTTTGGCCCTTGGTTATTGTGTGTGACTGCTAAATAAGCCACCATGGGCCCAAAGAAAGTTCCTAGTGCAAGTCCTTTGGTAAAGAAAGTGAGGAACACCATAGAATTAAAGAAAGAAATTGTAGCAAAGTGGAGTCGATAAAGGCTATAGCACCAGCCAGCGATAAGTGTAGCACTAACAGTGTAGTAAGTAAGTTAAGCGATAGAAAAATGACGACACGAAACTTAACTCCTCCATTGTTGTTTGAGGAGTATAAGGGCACTGAGTCCAGAGCCACCCTTTGCCAACATCTCCTCCAAGTGTAAATATTTCTTATTTATATAAGTGTGAATATTTTTTATTTATACAGTGGACCCCCGAGTTTCGGTCATAATTCATTCCAGAAGGCTGTTCAAGTGCCATTACCGAACGAATTTATTCCCTTAAAAAAAAAATGTAAATTAGATTAGTCCTTTCAGACCCCAAAAATACACATACAAAAGCACTTACAATATTAACCCTTTGGGGGTCCAAGGGGGGTCTCTGAAACTCGTTCTCAGGGTCCACGAATTTAAAAAAAAATAAAAAATTATTTTTTCTTATGGAATGATAGAGAATCTTTTTCCGATCATAACGCCACAAAAATTATGAAATTTGATCGAAAACTAACGGAATTATGCTTTCGCGAAGTTAGCGGTAGCCATGACACTTACGCATCGGCGATTTCGCCCACTTCGAGCCCTATTTTCGGCACATTGCAATGTTTCAGTCTACTAAAATTATAGCTATTTCGCTAGAACTCCATTTCTTCTATCGATTGAGTACAAGAAATCGCCTATTTACCAATTTCAACTACCCAAAATAGTGGTCAGAAAATGGCAATTTGGCCAATTTCACACAAATTTCAAACGATGCCAATTTCAAAATAGGATCCATAATAAACAAGACAGACATTCCTGGCGCTAAAATAACATCTTCTCTGTTCATTAGTTACGTCTCCAGGCCCCTCTTACATTACTTTTGCATTCCATTTTGAATTTTTATTCTCACAAAAAAAATAAAAGATTTATTGTTATGTTTACAACTGCATCATTGTAAAAATGGTATAAATAATATCAGAGCACTTGTGCATGAATATCAGACTCGCCAGTTGATGTGTATTGGACGCATGGCTTGATTTGTTTACTCTTGAACATCGTCAAAAATTGAACATTTTCGCTACTTTGAGCTCAATTTCAAGGTACTTGTTAATGACAAACCAATCAAAATCATCTCTATTTCTGTAATATATCTTCCATTCTATCAAATAAGAACAAGAAAACGAGAATACAACAATAAATACTATACGAAAATAGACTGCAAAGTCGCTGTTTTAAATAAAAAACACGGTCAGAGTTTTTTTTTCCTCATTATGCACTGTGTGGTGCAGGATTTTTTTTATACTGCGCACACTGACCGCACAGACCCATTCTATCACATCTAGGCCTAACAGCCTGTTTCTGCTTGATTTGAGGGCGCTAGAATTTAGGCGTACTAGTACGTCAATAACCCCAGTGCGTAAGACGTACTAGTACGACCAAAACCCCGAAAGGGTTAAACTTACATAATTGTTTGATTTCCGAGGTGACCGAAACTCGGGGGTTCACTGACCACAGCTTATGGTCAGTGGCCCTTATACCAAACAACAACAATAACACTACCACCAGTCCTTACATTCGTAATGACATGTTTTATTCATTCTAGAGTTTATATCATGTTTCTATGTTATTAATATTGTTTATTATGTCATATTTGATGAATTGTGATAGATAAATAAGCCGTAGAGCTGATATTAGTGTCAAATTGAAGCATTTTGTCCTGCCTCTCAACAATAAACTTGCCTCCCTCTCTCTCCTCTCCATTTTCCATACATCAACATGAGTCGCCAATAAAAGGTAAGTGTGATGTTAAATATTCATTTATACATGTTATTAGTGATTTATATTTATTTGTCATTCTTTTCTGTATGTAAATCTATATTTAATCTCTAAAAAAATATTTTTTGTTAATACTCCTGGGTGTCTGAAACGGATTAATTGAATTTACATTATTTCTTAAGGGGAAAATGGCTTCTGTTTTCGTTGATTTCAGTTTTAGATGATCCCTCTGGAACGGATTAAACATGAAAACGGAGGGTTGACTGTACGTGACCGACCCTCAAAAGGTTAATTATTAGCGAGACTTCAGTAGGATTTGTTGGTGCTATATATGGTACGTTTAGGTAACCTTAAATGCAGTAGGATTTGTTGGCTAGCTATATTCTGGATATTGGATGTTGATTTGGGTAATTACCAATGAGGTAGTCTTGTGGCCGAGTATCTGCGTTTGGGATTTTGTTTGCTAGTTTTGATCCTATAGTCGAAAAAAAGATATTAAGTTCGTTGGCAGTGTCTATAGGCTGTATGTGTGGTTCGTCTGGTTCCACTAAGTTAATCTTTCTGCTTCTAGACAGTTTTCTGGAGCCCAAAATTTCAGAGAGAGTTTTCCAGGTCTTTTCATATTACCTTAAATCTGTTTTCATAATACATTTGTTTGGACTTCCGTATTAGATTAGTAAGTATACAGTGGACCCCTGTTTTTCGTAAGCAACGGATTTCGTAATTTTTGCTAACCGTAACATTTTTTCGTCAAAATATTGCCTCGAGGATCGTCATTTGACTCGCTACTAGTCATTTGTCCCGAACACGTACAAGCAACCCCACACACCATTCACAGTCAGTGTGCCATTGTTTATCAGCGAGTGACCGTCACCATACGCATTCATACGATACATTTCGTAATATTCCATTCTTTTTTATGATTGCAACTGCTAAATAAGCCACCATGGGCCCAAAGAAAGCTTCTAGTGATAGCCCTATGGTAAAGAAGGTGAGAAACACAATAGAATTCAAGAAAGTACCAAAGTGGAGGAAGAGAGAGAGGAGAATGTGCCTTCTTCAGTGATTCTATGATATGTACGATACTAAAGCAGCAAGAGTCGATAAAAGCTATAGCGCCAGCCAGCGATAAAGTGTAGCATTCACAGTGTAGCAAGTAAGTTAAGCTATTAAGCGACAGAAAAAGGACGACACGAAACTAACTCTTCCAATGTTGTTGGAGGTATATAGGGCCACTGACAACATACGCTGCCCTCTGCTAGCATCTCCAAGGTAAGTGTAAATATTTCTTATTTATAGTGTAAATATTTCTTATTTGTAAAGTACGGTGTTGTCAGTCGCCCTATATAACTCCAACAACATTGGAGGAGTTAAGTTTCGTGTTGTCATTTTTCTATAGATTAATGGCTTAACTTACTTGCTACACTGTTAATGCTACACTTTATCGCTGGCAGGCACTATAGCCTTTATCAACACCTGCTGTTTTAGTATCATAATATATCGTAGAATCACTGAATAACTTAATTAGACATTCTCCCTAGTGCCAGCCCTTTGGTAAAGGGCTAGCACTAGGAGCTTTCTTGGGGCCCATGGTGGCTTATTTTGCAGTTGCAAGCACTAAAATCAATGGAATAATGACAAAATGTATGGTATGAATGCGTGGGTGCTGGTAAACAATGGCACACTGACTCTCAATGGAGTGTCGGGGCCGCTCGGGCCAAGCGTACATGTCCGGGACGAATCACGAACTCCGAGCGGATTCGCGAACACCGAACCAATATTTTTGCGAAAAAACATCATGAACTCCGATTTTTGCGAACTCCAGGGGTCCACTGTATATATATTGTTTCTATGTTATTAATATTGTTTATGTCATATTAGATGAATTGTGATAGATAAATAAGCCGTAGAGTTGATATTAGCTCGTCATATTTAAGTATTTTGTCCTGTCTCCAAACACTCCCTCTCCCAACAAGCCTTCAATAAAGGTATGTAATAGCGATTTAAATGTTCATTTATCCATTTCATTAGTGCTTTATATTCATTTCCTATTGTTTTCTGAATGTAAATCTATACGTATTTAATCTCTAAAAAATGTATTTTTTTAATACTTTTGGGTGTCTGAAACAGATTAATTGGATTTACATTATTTCTTATGGGGAAAATGGCTTTGCAAATCGTAAATTTCGCCTTTAGTCAGACTCTCTGGAACGGATTAATTACGAAAAACGGGGGTCCACTGTATTGAGGTGTATCGTTTAGTTAGTTCTTTTGTAATTAGGCCGTCTGAATTGTTTTTCACATAGATGTTTTTTATCGATGGATTTAAGTACGTACAGTAGAACGTCATTTAGCACGAGATTATGTTACACGTTACCGGTATTGCACGATTTAAGTTTTGCGACACATTATCATCTTACACGACGTAAAGATGATATTACACGGTTCAGCAGGAGGTGGAAAAATTTTAGCGCGCGGTCGCCCGCGGTGGGTTAAACCATTGAGTCAGTGGGGGAGTCCTTGTGCCATCCCCCGCCACCCTCACCCACCCACGCATCCCTCCCAGCGTTCAGTTTGGTTCGTACACATGCAGGACGATAAGTATCGGGAAGCTCGCTGTGTTTATTTACATTCATTTCCTGATTTTCATTGCATTTTGATAAATATACCAAGAAATCATGGCACCCAGTAAGCATACAAGTGTTCCAGCAAGTGACAAGAAAAAGTTTAAGCGTTCAAGTCTAGGAATTTCAAAGAAAATCGAGATATTAGATAAGCTTAAGAGTGGCTCACGTGTGAGGGATATAGTGAGGGCCTATGGCCTTAATGAAGCGTCAGTTCGTACGATTAGGAAGAATGAGGCAAATATACGAGCTTGTGTAATGAATAACCCAAAATGTGACCTCATGAAAAGAATGACACGTAGGTCCCAACAAGTAAATAAAACTGAAAACTTGTTGCTTGAGTGGATCGAACAGAAAACAAAGAAAGGTGCACCACTTAGTTTTCTCTTAATTAGGGAAAAGGCCTTACAGTTGTTTAAAGCAGTGTGTGATAAGGAAGGCAGACCTGAAAACGCGTGTATGTTTACCACAGGCTGGTTCAAGAACTTTAAGTTGCATAATAAGTTACATAATATTAAGTTTTCTGGTGAAAGTGCTTCAGCTGATCATACAGCAGCAAGTAATTTCCCTGCTGAATTTCAGGAACTTATTTCCGAGGGTGGCTATGAGCCACAGCAAGTTTTAATGCTGACGAGACAGGTGTTTTTTGGAAGAAAATGCCAACACGAACTTTTATCAGTCAGGAAGCGAAAAGTGCACCGGGCTTCAAGGCAGCAAAGGATCGCTTCACCTTGCTCCTTTGCGGTAATGCATCAGGTGATTTCAAGTGTAAGCCCATGGTTATTTACCGCTCTAAGACTCCTCGTGTTTTGAGAGGTGTGGATAAAAACACCTTACCAGTAATTTGGAAGTCAAACCAGTCAGCATGGATGACAGAGGAAATATTTATTGACTGGTTTAAGCATCACTTTATTCCTGAAGTCAAGTTTTACCTGCACACCAAGAACCTTGCATTCAAGGCTCTCTTCATTGTTGATAATTCCCGTACTCATCCACAAGCTTTGCTGGATGTGACACCACATATAAAAGTTGTATTTTTACCTCCAAATACAACATCTCTGATACAACCACTGGACCGGGGAGTTATTCAGACATTCAAGTGTAACTACACAAAAAAAATTATAAAAAAAACTAGTTGCATCAATGGACTCTGACTCCAACCTGGCAGTACCAAGCTTCTGGAGTAAATTTAACATTGCAGATGCCATCAGCTATGCTAGAAGTGCATGGAATGAAGTGCCCCAATCAACATTAAATGCAGGCTGGGGAAAGTTATGGCCTTCTGTAGTTAATTCTTTCACTGGTTTTCCCTTGCTTGAGAGTCAGGTTCAGGAAATTGTTCAGCTGGCAAGGAGATTACCAGGTGATGGTTTTGAAGATATGAATGAAGATGATGTGAATGAACTCTTAGAAGATGATGATGATGAAGACAGGAGTCCAGAGGAAATGTTGGCAGAGTTCGATGCACAGATGCAAGGGAGGAGATAACAGAAGAAGATGAAGAAGAACCTGAAGAAAAAGAGTTAACATTGCAGCAGTTACGTGAGCAGTTCCATGTTGCTGCTAAACTAGCAGACTTTTTCACTGAAGAGGACCCTGACAAAGCTAGAAGCAGGGCTTTGAAACGGGGTCTAGACCAGCTGATGATGCCTTACCGTCAGCTGTATAATGTAATGCAGAATAAAAAAGCCCAGAGATCCATTACAGAATTTATGCACACTGCAATACAACCATCGACTTCAGCACCAGAACCTCTACCATCCACTTCTACCGACAACCAACAAGCATCCACCTCAGCCCAGTAGGGCCACACCATCCATATCCACTCTTCACTACCATCCACAAACATCATTACCCACAATTTAAGGTAAGAAATACTATTATTTCTATTGCATTTGTAGTCTTAAGCAGTAATACAGTAGATCATGACAATGCACTACAATTACATATCCACCTCAGCTCAGTAGGGCCACACCATCCATATCCACTCTTCACTACCATCCACAAACATCATTACCCACAATTTAAGGTAAGAAATACTATTATTTATATTGCATTTGTAGTTTCTTTAAAGGTCAATTGATTTATAGATCATGACATTTACATGAAACTAAAATTACATATTTCAAATGCCGTCTCAATTTGTTGCAAGATATGTTGGTCTAAAAAAACTTGTTTTGGCCCTTTTTGGGGACTCTCAAACACGTAACCCTATTTTTCCCATAAGTTCTGTTAATTATTTAAGACGAAATTATTCTAACACGACTTTTTCAGGAACGTAACTATCGTGCTAAATGACGTCCTACTGTATATTATTTGTAAGCCAGGGGCTATTTATTCTCTTTGTTGAGATTTGCTTAGTTTTCATTGGACAATGTTTATTGTAGAGGTTATGGGTTTTGTGTAGGAATATTTTGACACATTCATCAATATCGTGGCTGTCTGCTAACTCGCCCAGCCAGTCAGTGTTACGTAGGGCAGTAATAAAAATATTTACTGATGACTCATGTAGTCGAAGAGATCTTTGTCGTGTTATGAGACAGTCTGCCTAAGTTGGTTATAAGAAAAGTTGGGTAGTGGTCCGTAGTGTTGTCTGTGATTACGCCTGTTTTTAGTGAGGATATAGTATTGGTCCAGATATGATCAAGTAGTGAGGCACTTAGTCTTTGTGACTCTTGTTGGTTTGGTTACAGATGGAAGTAGCAAGCAGCTGCTCATAGTGTTTGTGAAATAAGCTACTTGAAGGTCTGCTGCTTGAATGAGGTTCATATTAAAGTCACAATCAAGTAGCAGGTGGTGTTTATTCATCTCTGAGTCATTATCGTGTTTCTTAAGTTGTCACTGAATGTGTAAGTATTAGTGTGAGGTAGTCTGTAGACTGCTCCGTTGTTGTTTTTTTTAGGTTTCTGGATGTGAATTTTGAAAATATGTATTCACCATATTCATCCCTGGTGCAAGTGGATTTAATACAATTCAGTTCATTCGAGTACGTACTAGTAGATAGCTGTACAGTGGACCCCCGACTATCGGCCGACTCGAGTTTCAATCGCTTTTCTCAGCCCAATTTTTGCCCGACTATCGGCCCGCGTACAAGACCTGTCTGCCTGCCCGTACTTGCGTGCCTCCCCGCACAGGCGTCATGAGCCAGTCTAGCTTTGTTTACCATTGAGTGAATTACCCAGCGCACTCATTCAAACATTTCACAATAATTTTATTGTGCTTATTGAGTGTCACTGTGAAATATAAGTCACAATGGGTCCAAAGAAGCTTCCTAGTGGCACCCCTGTGGTAAAGAAAGTGAGGAACACCATCGAACTGAAGAAGGAGATAGTAGAAAAATATGAGTGGCATATGTGTGGGGGAGCTTGCCAGGATGTACAACAAAAACAAATCTACTATCACCTCTATCCTGGCAAAGAGAAAAGAAATCAAGGAAGCTGATGTTGTGAAAGGTGTTGACATGTTTGCCAAAAATAGATAAAAAACAGTGGATGAGGTTGAGAAGTTGTTGGTGGTGTGGATCAACGAAAAACAGATAGCGGGTGATAGTGTTTCCATGGCGATAATTTGTGAAAAGGCAAGGCAGTTGCACGTAGATCTTGTCAAGAAAATGCCTGGAACCAGTGCTGATGTGAGTGATTTTAAGGCCAGCAAAGGCTGGTATGACAGATTTAGGAAACGTAGTGGCATACACAGTGTTGTAAGGCATGGTGAGGCAGCCAGTTCAGACAAACTTGCTGCTGAAAAGTTTGTGACTGAATTTAAGGGGTTTGTAGACACTGAAAAATTCAAACCCCAACAAATATTTAATTGTGATAAAACAGGTCTCTTTTGGAAGAAAATGCCAAAGAGGACTTACATTACTCAGGAGGAAAAGGCACTGCCAGGACACAAGCCTGTGAAAGACAGGCTAACTCTCATGTTGTGTAGTAATGCTAATGGGGATTTTAAAGTGAAGCCTTTACTTGTGTATCACTCTGAAAATCCCAGAGTGTTCAAGAAAAACAATGTCACCAAGAGTAAATTGTGTGTGTTTTGGAAGGCTAACACTAAGGCATGGGTCACGAGGGAAATTTTCATAGTGGGTCCATCAAGTGTTTCGCCCCAGTGTGAAAAAATACCTACAGGAAAAGAAATTGGGACTCAAATGCCTCCTGGTACTGGACAATGCTCCTGCTCATCCTCACAACTTGGCAGACTTTTTGTTTGATGAGTTCAGTTTCATCACAGTTAAGTTCTTGCCTCCTAACACCACTCATCCAGCCCATGGACTAGCAGGTCATTTCTAACTTCAAAAAACTCTACACAAAAGCAGTTTCAAAAGTGCTTTGAAATGACCTCAGACACTGAGTTGACCCTAAGAGAGTTCTGGAGGAATCACTTCAGTATCCTCCATTGCATAAATAAGCCTTATAGGTAAGGCTTGGGAGGGAGTGACTTCCAAAACTTTGAACACTGCTTGGAGACAATTGTGGCCAGGTTGTCGAACAGAGGGATTTTGAAGGGTTTGAGGCTGACCCTGACGACCCTGTGCCTGTTGTGGAAGGTATTGTGGCATTGGGCAAGTCCCTGGGGTTGGAGGTGAGTGGTGAGGATGTGGAAGAGTTGGTGGAGGACCACAGGGAAGAGCTAACCACTGAAGAGCTGCAAGAGCATCATCTGGAACAGCATCAGACCAGAGTAGAGGAAATTGATTCACAGGAGGAGGAAGATAGACTGGAGGTGCCTTCTTCAGAGATTAAGGAGATTTGTTCAAAGTGGAATGATGTGCAACGGTTTGTAGAGAAATATCACCCTGAGCAAGTTGAAATAAGCCATCTCTGCAACAAGTTCAGTGACAGAGCCATACTGCACTTCAGGAACATATTCAAGAGGCGCCAGAAACAGAGGACTGTGGACAGTTATTTTGTGAGACGTGGGTCCAGTGACTCAAGCTGGTCCTAGTGGCATTAAAAGACCAAGAAGGGAAGTAACCCCAGATAGGGCTTTGATACCTGAAGTCCTTATGGAGGGGGATTCCCCTTCCAAACACTAAGCCCTCCCTCACACCTCGTCCCTATCTTCCAGATGCCAGCAAGTCTCTTCAATAAAGGTAAGTAAATGTTATTTTAAATGTAGCTTTATAAATTTAATGTGTTGTTATTATGTGTTTTGTGTAAGTAAAACTATAGTTATTCTTTAAAAAATTAATTTTTTTGTGAATATTTTTGGGTGTCTGGAATGGATTAATTGTATTTACATTACTGTATTTCTTATGGGAAATAATGGTTCGACTTTTGGCCAGTTCGAGTTAAGGCCTGGCTCCTGGAACGGATTACGGCCGATGCTTGAGGGACCATTGTACCTCCTGATTGATCAGGCCTGCAGTTGTGTATGGCTGTGTAACCAGGTAAGACAAAGATGTCTGTTTAATCATCTTTGAGCCAGGTTTCAGTGAGAATGATAAAGGATATGTTAACATTCAGAGAATTAACCCTTTCAGGGTCCAAGGCCATTTTTGGAAGGGGTGCATAGTGTCCAAGAATTTTCAAAAAAAAAAAATTCTTGATTTTTTTTTCTTATGAAATGGTAGAGAATCTTTTTCTGAAGGTAATAAAACAAAAAGTACGAAATTTGATTGAAAATTGACGAAATTATGCTCTCGCGAATTTTGATGTGTCAGCGATATTTACGCATCGGCGATTTTGCCGAATTTTACTCCCATTTTAGGCCAATTACATTATTCCAGTCGACCAAATTCTTAGCTATTTCACTAGTATTACTTCTATTATATTGATTGAGCACAAGAAATTGCCTAGTCAACTGTTTCAACTACAAAATAAAGTGATTGGAAATTGGTAATTTAGCCAATTTAACTCAAAGTTCAAAATATTCAAATTTCAAAATAGGGTGCAAAATAAACAATGCAGGCATTCCTGGCATTAAACTAACATTTCCTCTGTTCATTAGTTACTTTTTCAGTCTTTACAAATTAATTCCATTTTGATTTTTTATTCACATAATGAATTTTTATTCAAACCAAAAAATGGAAGATTTAATGTTATGCAATATTGTAATAATTATACAAATAATATCACCACATTTGTGAACGTATATTAGACCTACCAGCTGGCACGTATTAGACGTGCGAGGTCATTTGTTTACTCTTGATTATCGGCAAAAATTGAACATTTACGCTACTTCGAGCTCAGTTTCAAGCCATTTCCAGTACTAAAATCAATCAAAATCATCTCTATATCTGTAATATATCTTCCATTCTATCAAATGAGACCAAGAAATCGCAAATACAACTATAAAAAATATATGAAAGAGCACTGCAAAGTCGCTGTTTTAATCAAAAATTACAGGTTTCAGTTTTTTTCTCTCATTATGCACTGTGTGCTGCAGGATTTGTTTTATGTGGTGCACATTTACCACATAATGTATTCTCTCATATCTAGGCCCAAATTTACCGTTCAAAGCTTATCTGAGTGAGCTGAGCTCATGATGTAGAACTACGGTTTGGACCCAGAACTCAAAGCCGTAGAACTACGGCACGGACCCTGAAAGGGTTAAAAGATGTTGCCTTTCAATTACCAGTCCCCATTACAAAAATAATAAATTTGTCCATCACCAGTTCAAGAGGGGCTCAAGGCGTAGAGTTACTCCTATTTTCAAGAAAAACACGAAGTCTGACGTCAACAACTACAGGCTTTTAGTACAGGCAGACCCCGCTTATACGGGTTAGGTTCCATGATACCACCATGAAGCGAATAACCCCTTTTTTTTCACAAACGCATGATAACATGTTTAAACTATCAAATATTAAGTTAGCAATAGAACTAGGCATAAAAAAAGTAAAATGCACAAACAGTACACATAGGATTTATTGTAGGAAGTCAGGTGTGGTATATGATATGTAGAGTATTTCTATAATTTTGAACAAATAATTTAAAGCAAACCAGTGATTACTATTATTATTATGATGCTTAATGCCATCAACACCTTTTTCACTAAGCAAAGATGGATTTGTGGAGAAATTTCTCCTGGAGGGGGGGTATTGGCCACCTTCAACTGAGGGGCCCAGCCCTCTCAGAAAGGGGCAGTGACGTCTTGTTTGCTACCGCATCAAGTAATTGGACACAGATGTACCAGACTAGACACGCCACTTCCTTGTAAGATACGTCATGGCTGACCACTGTTGTAATTTGGATGGGCTAATGAGAGATAATCATCTCTTACAGCAGTAGGAAAATTAAGAAAATCCTGCACCCACTCTAATACCATGTTGAAGATAGCATACACAGTCGTCTAAGCCCAGAGGGGGCAAGAAATTAGGAATTCTGCATTGCTTCCTGTAGAAGTTTGGCAAGCAAGGGAAACATGCTTGATCAACATTTCTTTTGTATGTCGAGATGACACCCAGGGCAAGCGGGGGCTAGCGAGGGCGGCGGGGATTAGATTATCTAGCTTTATAACCCAACCCAGTAAGTTATTCAGTATTCAGTTACTGAATGTATATTGCTATACGCTCCTCAGGGGCAATTATTCACAAACACACTTTATACATACTTGTCCCTAACAGCTCCGTGGCAGTAGAACACACTGGGTCATATCGGAAGAACTGTCTGGTCGCAGCTGCAGAAAGTTTACCACAGGAGTATTAAAATATAATCCCATAATTTACGACATTTAAAGTACCCCAAAGCAATTATTATTATTATTATTGCCATTGACATACTTTGTTCACCGAGTTTAATCATTTCTAACTTAGTATTTAAAGAGGCTTACGACTTCTTATCACAACAAACATTAGATGCCATCACAAACGAGAGAGAATGAGACACGCTGTGAAGGTGAACAAATGGATGGTCAGAGAAACGCAGTTTGTACGCGTTGATTTCGAATAAATAAAATGTGTGATTTGTGTGTATGTATGTGTGTATGTATGTATGTGTATATGTATGTGTGTATGTGTATATGTATGTGTGTATGTGTATATGTATGTGTGTATGTGTATATGTATGTGTGTGTATGTCATGGTGAATAGGTAAAGCTGGTGGTCAATTATCAAGAACTCATTTGAAATTAAGACTTTTCTAAAAGTTTCTCTTATACGTTTAAAGATATATATTTTTTTCATTTATGTTAATGTAAAAATTAATAGTTTTGTACCAAAAGAACCTTAAAAAACTTACATAACCTTATTATAACAAGTGCAATTTAATTTAGCCTAATCCAGCTAAATATATTTTAGGTAAGTTTACAACAATTTAATAATAAACAAACATAATTAAATATATTTTTTTTGTTGGGTTCAGAATGATTTTTTGTGAAAATATTGCATACACAAATTTTTGCTTGCCTTATTCGGCAAGAAGAGAACTGCTATTTAAGCCAAAATCGAAATATTATATACACACATGTAGAGTATATATACTAAAATACATGCACACATTGTACACGTATAAATATACACACTATATTAGCTCGGTATTTTGTAGGGAAGCACTCAACCCTCATTGGGTCATTTAGTGCCTGAAGAATGGGAAGCCATCAGGTTTGATGCAAAGAGGACCTGTTCAATTCCTTGGATGAAGAGACCCTCACTAGAAACAAGGAACTTCCTTTGAGATTAAGGGAAGCAGTTTGTATGCCTTTAAAAATATCCGCATTATTGTTTATTGGGACCCCACTCCGATAATCCATCATGTATATCCGCACTACTTCTTGAAATTTCTTCCCCAATCAGTGTACCAATCAAGACATTACAGTGGACCCCCGAGTTACAGGCACCTCGGAAATCGTACAACTATGTAAGTATAATATTGTAAGTGCTTTTGCAAGTGTATTTTTGGGGGTCTGAAATGGACTAACCTATTTATGATGAATAGTTTGTAAGTGCTTTTGCAAGTGTATTTTTGGGGGTCTGAAATGGACTAACCTATTTATTCCTTAAGGGAGAAAATTTGTTCGGTAATGGCACTTGAGCAGGCTTCTGGAATGAATTATGCTCGTTACTCGGGGGTCCACTGTATATGTCAGGTACAAGTCTAGTAAACTTATCCAACTTGGTTCAATTATACAGTGGACCACCGCCTAACGAGCACCCTGGAAATCGTACAATTATGTAAGTATAATATTGTAAGTGCTTGTGGAAGTGTATTTTTGGGGGTCTGAAATAGACTAACCTACGTGACATTATTTCTTAAGGAAGTAAATTCGTTCAGTAATGGCACTTGAGCAGGCTTCTGGAATGAATTTTGCTCGTTAGGCGGTGGTCCACTGTAATTGGCTTTTGAGAGTAATAATGAAAAACCTTGTTTTTTAGAAAGCAGTACTGGACAGCAGTCCTGTTCAGTCATCAAAATAAGAGGTAATTGGAGAGTAGAGAGACACTCGAAACTCATAAAAGGTATGGGCTTGTCATATGTCAAAGACTGCATTTTCTAAGTCCTTTTTACTCACTTATGATTGGTGCCATAACTTTCATAGCTTTCCTCATTAACTTTTAAACTAGTTGTCATTATCCCTGCTTACAATCGACTACCAAACATTTTCTCCCATGTCTAGAACTACACTGCTTCATATCAATTCACTTTCCCTCAAGATGTAGGGCTCTGTGATTTGCTCGTTGAGGATGACAGAGTTCCCTTTTTGGACTCGAAAACCTAGTCACTCTAAGTTTTCCTCTAAAGTAGCCTTGGAATGCTGAAGGGCTAAAATTCAAATTTCTTATCAAATAATGGTACTATGATTGACTTTTTAACGAATTATGTATATATTCAAGATTTCAAATTGCATCAGCAATTTATCATAATAAATTAATGCATATTAAGAATGATAATTTGCTACTACAACTTATTTTCCTGATGTTTTTATCAATGATGAATAGTTTGTACTCTAGTACTGATGAGGCATTCAGCAGGCATACTCTCTCAAAATTATAAAATTTATTTATTTGCAATCTGTACATATTACAGTATTTTTAGTTTGATCATTTTTATGATTGTATTTTAGCTATTTCTTACAGATCTTAAAGTTTCTGCTTCATTTAATTTTAAAAGCACTTGCTTGTCACTTTTTAGTAACTAATCTTATCTTTCTTTGGTAAAGTTAGCACTTTAGCCATGAGGTACCATGTAACAAATTATAAATAAAGCTTAACTCTCTTGAACATACATAGTTAAATTATTTTTACATTATAAAATCCAAGGAAACAAAAATATGTTATGATTACAGACAGCAGCAGTATTGCCAAGACTGCAATGGTGTTTCAGGCAAAACTTGCCAACAATTATGGTAAAAAACAAAAAACTGTGCAGCAGAAAGCTTTATTTATAAAAATTTACTCCAATTCGATAAAAAAAAAAAATGTGTGGTCCCCACACAATCATTTCTACCATGTGATGGTGTTCTTACCAAGTGTCATATTACATACATCAAGACCAAGGTTGATACATGCCTATCTCAAGAACCAAAGCAGTGCTTTCCTATATTCTTTCTACAATTAAATTTGTCCAACATGAACCCACTGCAGCATGTAATGTTAAAACATTGTTCCTTTTCAAGGTTTTCTTTCGACAAGGGAAAAGTTACAGAAAAAATAGTCACAGGAAAAAGTCAGTGTCAATAAGGCAAATGTTACAACAAACTTAATAGTTTAGATTAGACTAAGTTACATTATAACTGGATTAGACTGTTTGGTTAGGTTAATTTAGGTTAAATTTTATTAGTTTAGGCTTAGTTTATGTTAGTTTGGGTTGGGTTAGGTTAATTTTGCTTAGTTCAGGTTCAAGTTAGGGTCCCATAGCTCGTGGTAGCACACTCATTGAGTGTGATTCGATCCCCAGTATGGGTGGAAACATTGGCCATTTCCTTACACTTGCTGCCCCTGTTCATTTAACAGTAAGTAGGTACCTGGGTGTTAGCCGACTGGTGTGGGTCACATCCTGAGGGACAAAATTAACCTAAGTTGCCTGAAATTCTCTCTATAACCAGGAGCTTTCTATATAGTATGTCATTGATGTCAACTAGGTTTGTATAAGTTGTATCATGTACTATTAGATATAAAGATGATTATAAAAAAATGTCCCTGACTTTTCTTGTGACTATTCCTAGCCAAACATGACTTCTGTTTAACCAGGCTGTTGATGTTGGCAGCCCAATGACTCAGCCACTGCTGGCTGGTTCACCTGTCACTTGGCAGAGGTAATGATCCAGCTCTCTTGATAACCTTCATACTTGTTCCTGCAATATTTCTGTTATCTGTAGTTAAATATTTTCAACACTACGGTATTTATATTGGTATTATTATTCTGCCATCACGTCAGTACTCCTAATTCTATGGATTTACAGAATGCAAATGTAGTGGTCAACCTTTCCTATGAAGATAGGCTGAAGGTACTGAATTTGCAGTAGATTTAAATTTAAAGGCACAGGAAAGCACTGGATTAGCAAGAGTTGAAGATGAATGGAATGGGATCCCAAGTAGTATCACTGAGGATAACTTTGGGTGGCTTTAAAAATGGGTTGGACAGGAAGTAGGAATGGTTGAGTGTAAGACATGCCTAGCATGAGTCAGTAGGCCTGCTTCAGTTCCTCTATTCTTATGTTATTATACTTCTCTGAGGGTGAGTGCATCTTGGTTAATACAGGTGTTACTATAGTGAATTTAGCCAGTTAGGTTAGGTTGACTTAATTTCTTCCACCTAAGCTAAAACCTATAGTTACTACTACTATGCTGCAGTTGCTGTATAGTACTATGAGCCAGAGCAGTCTTGGTTGGACAGGTCTACAGTCTTAATACAGTATGTTTTAGAGTTTGTTTTAAGCAGGTAATTACTGCTTTCAGAATAGGAGATGCTGTTACTACAGTATGATTTTATGATATATGGTACAAAAATGACTAGCATGAATTGTGGCTTAATGCCTTCTTGAGAGCCAACATAATAAGTATGCACTAAGATCAGTTAGAAGTTATTTAAGCTGGGGTAAATTTGTCAGCTTCAAATTAGGGTTCTCATATCATCCTCCCCCCCCCCTTTTAGTAAAATTCCAAGATGCTTTCCTTTATCAGAAAAACATATTATATTCAAAGGGAAGTGCTAAATTTGTATGCATAATACACTGCCTAGTTTGACCCAAAGAACATGAGGGGTGGCTCAAATTCCATGGATCAAACCCTATTTCCAGCACTGAGGCACCCCCTGAAGGTTCCATGTCGCTATTGGAGTGATACCTGGAAATGGATGAAATGAAACATGAACAGCACAAGCATCAACATCCAGTTGTGATGGTCCTCTCACTAGATTTATGGTCAGGAGCAAAAAACAATAAGTTTCATTTTGGCTATATTGCACAGAGCATGTAATTAGTGTTCATGAGAAAGATTTTAACACAAGGGTATTAATAATTTCAATATATTTAATGTCTTTATTATTCATTAATGAGTTCAGCCTTCTCTCTACATCAATTTCATGCTTTAATGCAAAAAGCTTAAAAAATTCAAGCAAGACTTTTGTAAAAAAAAAAAAATTAAACCAACAAATAAATTTCATATATATAGTATGTTTTACTTTTGATGTATTCTTAGAGCTAACTCATTCATAAGTATACCTAATCTCTAAAAATAAATGCCTGAAGACTAATTTGGAATTGCACATCTCGTCGATTCTCAAATGATAATAAAGAAATGCGATTACCACAGCAATGATATTAAACAATACCACCCCCATGAAGTATATTGCCTCAGTCGTACACTACATAGTCATGAAATCTTTAATAACCAACATGGATACATACATACATGGAAATGTAAACGATAACTGCAAACAATGACATAAGCAGTACAGTAAGTTTATTAAGCAAATAACAGGCGAGTAAGAATGAATAAACATTACGATGAGAACGTAGGAGGCAAGACGTCAACACCTGATACCAACATCAACCTCTCTATAATTATGATAATTTGAACGTATATTAGACCATGTAATATTAACTTTGCTGATCCTACACTCCTAACACTAGCAAATAAATGGTCGCTGGACCCCAAGTATGAACATATATTTTGTGTATTAGGGTGAGATAAACAAAGCAAGAAATTTCAATAATTGCAGATATAATAATAGAGATGATATAAGGAAGTGGTGATGTTAAAGTGATGATAAGTGAGGGTGGGGAGGAGGTGGTGTGGTAATATAGGCCTATAGTCTTACCCTAGTAGCGTTGCATCATTCACTAAGACACTTGTTATGTTGAGCAGTCATAACAAAGTCTTGCACATCACTACGTGTTGCTGGGCACTGTGGCACTCCTCACTGGTGCCTCAAACAACGTATTCTCACTTAATATTACATAACGCTAAACTGCCTTTGTAAAATATAGCTCCAGTGGCCAGGACAACCCTTCACTTGCACTTTTTCCCTCACACAACACTTACTGACACTTGTATTGCATTCAGTTTTTCATAATGCCACATAAACTTGCTTTTGCAATAGCAAGGATGCACGTATATGGAGGGGAAGGTGAGAATTAAGGTAGTGACAACAAACACAGAGCAGGTCTGGGGAGGGCGCTCGTAGCGTCCCTCACTTCACACACTATTTTCAACGTAATGGCGTCACTTATAAGGTAGTTGATTGTTTATGTAGGTTGTGTGATGTGTGTGGCAGGTAGTGGCACAGGTGGGCAGGCGACACTCACTCACCAACCACCACAATCACCACAAAACTTTACCCACACTGCTTGTGGCGTCGGCCATAACGGCTTTGGTTTCAAAATGGCGGGTAGAAGAAGGTGAGAGGCGCCGGGAGCCGCGCACCACTAACACGCTCCCCCCTGCACCTCTAACACCACTCCACAACCACTCTAACAACACTCTACAACCACTCTACAACCACACACTCCTCTCCTACCATCCACTCTCACCATATACATTATAAAACCATCAAACTTAGAAGTATTTTGCTTATGGTTGTAGAGTTATGGCTGCCTCAGCTTGTGAGGGGGAGACGCCACGCTCACATTATAGAGCAAAGTGTAGAGTTATGGTGGGAGACGGAGCAACAAGAGTGTTGTAATACCCTCTATTGACGGGCGTGGGTGTGTGATGGCGGGCGTGAAGGGCGGGATGACCACCAGACGCCATGATAATATGAGATAGAGGGCGGTGACGCGGCGATCAACAATGGCTGCTTGAGCCTAGCCACCGCCGCCACCTGATTGGTCCACACAGGTCACATGACCCACGCCCCTCACACCCCCTCATAACACCACCACCACCTTTATTATGAGTCACCTGGTGTAGCAGCACAGGTGGTGGTGCATGGCGGCGGCCTAGTGAGCATCACACATGAGGTTATGAGTGAAGAATATGGTGGTGTTAAGGAGGGAGAGGAGGAAGAGTGAGGAGCGTCCATCACTGCTACACCATCATGGCCGCCACCGCTATGACGTCATCAACCTTCCAACAATATCTCTCACTCAACAACACTTAACACTATCTTAACTCTTATAAAATAACTCGCTACTCTATATTAAACCACACCAACCATGACACGACTTCTCCATGCAACTTACCCTAATTTTTCAAAGTGATTTTAATGCTATATCAAGTAAATACATTATTATAACGTATATAAGATAAGTTTATAACATCACATGGCAGTGTTTGTGTTGGAGTGTAAATATTGTGTGCTGCTGCTGAAGCTCCACTACCACGCTTATTATACCTCTTATTACCTTAATACACAGGTAATATCTACTCTATACACCACCACTACCACCTGCACACACTCACTCTGCCACACACAAGTGTCATACACCTGTATATAACACTAGTTTTGAATGAAGAGAGTAATAGTGATGGTGTTGCTACACCTGACACCAACATTATATTTAACTAAACATTTACAACACTCTTGCGAGTTTAACGCTCCTCCCTCACTCTAATAGTGGTAATATTTGCTGGTCTTAAATTTACATGTGTAAACGTGCTTCACTTGTATTTCTACAGTGTTTGCCTCAATACATTGCAGGTGTAAAATACCGACTACTATATGAGCAAAACGTGCACCAGTGTGTGTGACTTATTTATTTTGAGACGTTTCGCCTGCTTCTCAGACTTCTTCAAGCCACATACATAGACTGTATAACATGTACATGTGAGATGATCAGTCAGTCGGTCATCCTTGAAGTGTGAGGTGGTCAGTCCCTCAGCCTGGAGATGTGTTCACCATAATAAGTTTATTTAGGTACAAAAAGTTTATTTAGGTACACATAATTACACTTATCACACCTACTAACATACGTTAAATTACCCATGATAACCCAAAAACTTTAGACAGGTGACTTACTTTCATTGGGGTCCTTCATGTACTTCAAGATTTTTATTTTTTTGTGTGTTATCCATACACGTTACTAGGTATGATAATATATACACGTTACTAGGTATGATAATATATACACGTTACTAGGTATGATAATATATACACATTACTAGGTATGATAATATATACACGTTATTAGGTATGATAATATATACACGTTACTAGGTATGATAATATATACACGTTACTAGGTATGATAATATATACACGTTACTAGGTATGATAATATATACACGTTACTAGGTATGATAATATATACACGTCACTAGGTATGATAATATATACACGTTACTAGGTATGAAAATATATACGTACACATTAATAGGTATGATAATATATACACATGTTACTAGGTATGATAATATATACACATGTTACTAGGTATGATAATATATACACATTACTAGGTATGATAATATATACACATGTTACTAGGTATGATAATATATACACGTTACTAGGTATGATAATATATACACGTTACTAGGTATGATAATATATACACGTTACTAGGTATGATAATATATACACATGTTACTAGGTATGATAATATATACACATGTTACTAGGTATGATAATATATACACATGTTACTAGGTATGATAATATATACACATGTTACTAGGTATGATAATATATACACATGTTACTAGGTATGATAATATATACACATGTTACTAGGTATGATAATATATACACATGTTACTAGGTATGATAATATATACACATGTTACTAGGTTTTTTTATTTTTTTTTATTAACACATCGGCCGATTCCCACCAAGGCAGGGTGGCCCGAAAAAGAAAAACTTTCATCATCATTCACTCCATCACTGTCTTGCCAGAGGGGTGCTTTACACTACAGTTATAAAACTGCAACATTAACACTCCTCCTTCAGAGTGCCGGCACTGTACTTCCCATCTCCAGAACTCAACTCCGGCCTGCCGGTTTCCCTGAATCCCTTCATAAATGTTACTTTGCTCACACTCCAACAGCACGTCAAGTATTAAAAACCATATGCCTCCATTCACTCCTATCAAATACGCTCACACATGCTTGCTGGAAGTCCAAGCCCTCGCACACAAAACTTCCTTTACCCTCCCTCCACCCTTTCCTAGGCCGACCCCTACCCCGCCTTCCCTCCACTACATATTTATACACTCCGAAGTCACTCTGTCTCGTTCCATTCTCTCTACATGTCCAAACCACCTCAACAACCCCTCCTCAGCTCTCTGGACAATCGTTTTGGTAATCCCGCACCTCCTCCTAATTTCCAAACTCCGAATTCTCTGCATTATATTCACACCACACATTGAACTCAGACATGACATTTCCACTGCCTCCAGCCTTCTCCTCGTTGCAACATTCATCACCCATGCTTCACACCCATATAAGAGCGTTGGTATAACTATACTCTCATACATTCCCTCTTTACTTCCATGGACAAGGTTCTTTGTCTCCACAGACTCAAGTGCTCCACTCACCCTTTTCCCCTCATCAATTCTATGATTCACCTCATCCTTCATAGACCCATCCGCCGACATGTCCACTCCCAAATATCTGAATACATTCACCTCCTCCATACTCTCTCCCTCCAATCTGATATCCAATCTTTCGTCACCTATTCTTTTTGTTATCCTCATCACCTTACTCTTTCCTATATTCACTTTCAATTTTCTTCTTTTACACACCCTACCAAATTCATCCACCAACCTCTGCAACTTCTCTTCAGAATCTCCCAAAAGCACAGTGTCATCAGCAAAAAGCAACTGTGACAACTCCCACTTTGTATTTGCTTCTTTATCTTTTTGCCCAACACCTCTTGCCAAGACCTCGCATTCACTTCTCTTACAACCCCATCTATAAATATATTGAACAACCACGGTGACATCACACATCCTTGTCTAAGGCCCACTTTTACTGGGAAATAGTCCCTTCCCTCCTACACACTCTTAACCTGAGCCTCACTATCCTCATAAAAACTCTTTACTGCTTTCAGTAACCTTCCTCCTATTCCATACACCTGCAACATCTGCCACATTGCCCCCTATCTACCCTATCATATGCCTTTTCCAAATCCATAAATGCCACAAAAAAATCTTTACCCTTATCCAAATACTGTTCACCTATATGTTTCACTGTAAACACTTGGTCTACACACCCCCTACCTTTCCTAAAGCCCCTTGTTCATCTGCTATCCTACTTTCTGTCTTACTCTTAATTCTTTCAATAATAACTCTACCATACACTTT
>WNWK01026775.1:0-27006 GCA_009830355.1 Cherax destructor | reverse complement strand
TAGAATGTGTAGGAGAGGGGGAGTTTTTTTTCCCGTAAAAGAGGTTTTAGACAAGGATATGTGACCCCGTGGGTTAAAATTATATTTATAGAGGGGGTTGTGGAGAAGTGAATGCGAGGGTCTTGGCAAGAGGTGGGGTTAAAAGACAAAGAATAAAATAAAAGGGGAGTTGTCACAGTTGCTTTTTCCCGATAAACACTGTGTTTTTGGGAGATTCTAAAGAGAAGTTGCAGAGGTTGGGGGTTTTAATTTTCGTAGGGTTTTAAAAGAAGAAAATTGAAAGTGAATATGGGAAAGACAAAGGGGATGAGGATAAAAAAAAAGATTAGGGAGAAAGATTATATCAGTTTGGGAGGGAGAGAGTATGGGGGGAGGTAAAATGTATTAGATTTTTGGGGAGTGGACTTTAACCCGATGGGTCTATGAAGGATGAGGTGAATAAAGGAATTGATGAGGGGAAAAGGGTGAGTGGTGCACTTGGAGTCTGGGGAGACAAAAATTTTTTTTCCATGGAAGAAAAAGGGGGAATGTATGAGAGATAGTTATACCAACACTCTTATATTGTGAACGGGGTGATGAATGTTGCAAGAAGAAGGCTGGGGCAATGGAGATGGCATGTCTGAGGTAAATGTGTGGTGTGAATAAAAAGGGCAGAGAATTCAGAGTTTGTAAATTGGGAGGAGGCAGGTTTACCCAAAACAATTATCCAGAGGGCTGAGGGGGGGTTGTTGAGGGGGTTTTGGACATGTAAAAGGAGAATGGAACGAAACAGAATGACTTCGAGAGTGATAAATCTGTAGTGGAGGGAAGGGGGGTGGGGGGTCGGCCTAAAAAGGTTGGAGGGGGGGGAAAAAGGGGTTTTTGTGGGGCGAGGGGCTTGGATTTCCAAAGCATGTGACGTATTTGATGGGGGTGAATGGAGACAAATGTTTTTTAATGTTTTACGTGCTGTTGGAGGTGAGAAGTAAATTTAGGGAAGGGTTTCGGGGAAAACCGGAGCTGCATGATTCAGTACAGAGCATATTATTGGGCAAATCCACAAATTCCTGGAGATGGGAAGTACAGTGTCTGCACTCGGGAAGGAGGGGTGTTAATGTTGAAGTTTTATAACTGTAGTGAAAAGCCCCCCTCTGGCAAGACAGTGATGGAGTGAATGATGATGAAATTTTTTCCCGGGCCAACCTCCCTTTGGGTGGAATCGGCCGATGTGTTAATAATAAAAAATTATAAAACAGACACTGTGAAAATACCGAAATTCAAAGCGCTTTCGTGACTACATTGTCAAGGAACTAAAAAAAACAAACATCAACAGGAATGCATATAAAGGGGGAAGATTAACCACAGTCGCGTGACAACACCCGGGGCCTGTGAAAACATCTCCTTTTTACCCAAGCTTTAAGATTTTTTACTTGCCCCCTGTATCATTAAATTCGGGAAATTTTATTAATTATAAATGAACCAATTTATATAAAAACCAAAAAAAATATATTATTTTCAAAACTGGTTTTTTTGAAACATGATTCTATTATATTCCTGTCAACCATGGACTTGCTTGATACAACTTTCCCCAGGATTTTAAAAACAATTGGGTGGTTAAAATCTTCACATGAATAAATAGAAAGAACTTGGGCCCGTTCTAATGCTATATTTATGTTGTTTTTAAACCCAAGTTCCCAGAATTTTTCCAGTTTGACCGTAATAAACTTTATCACATATTTTATAGGGGAATCTTATAGACACATCCGTCAAATTTTGAGGGGTTTTTTATCAAAAGTTTTTTTAAATGTGTCAAGAAAATAAACTTTGATATTAAAAGTGTTAAGAAGGGGGGACATATCAACCAAGTTTTCAGGTAAGGGAACCAAAATTTTTAGTTTAGGGGTTTGGGTTTTCCTTTTTAATTGTAAGAACTATTTCTAGCTATTTTTTGATTTATGAATTACATTTCTTGGGGATTTTAAATCATTAGTTTTTCAAATTTTGGAGATTTCTTCATCTATGGGAAACCCGGACTACAAATACGTAAAGCCTCAAAAAAATTGGGTGATAAAACCGACAGTTTAACTCATCTTGATGTAAAAAATTTAAAAGTATACATTGGAATAATTATTTGTTGGTTTCCCGTAAATTTAAAAAAAATTTTTACCTTTTAATAAAAAAATCTAGGGAAAAGGGAATGATTATTTTGAACTCAAAAGAAAATTTACAGAATGAGTTAAGTTATTTAATTTAAAAGGGAAATGGTTTTATCTACATTCTTATAAAGACACAAAATATCATCAACATATCTATACCACTTAGCATTTTTTTCACAGTGGTTGTTTTGGGATTGTGATATTACCTGTTTAATTTTTATTATAATCAAAAAAAGCGCCAAAAACCCCAAGTGTCATACAGCCGGTTTTTTTATAAATTTCAATTTTCAAATTTTGTTTTTCTATTGATATTAAATTAACCTACAACGTCACAGTAATATATAACATTTGCCGCCGCAGCAGCAGCACCCGGGAACAAATTATATTTTAATATGTAGCTTAACCACCTTAAAAAAAAATATTAAATTACAATCACTTTGTTATGTGAGTCCCATTGTCCCTGTTCGTGTGTGGACGCTGTGAGTCGTCAAGGAAGAACTGGTAGTTACTTGTATATCTTGCTGATGTCTTACCCAGAATGCTTCTTCTTCCTCCTGCAGCTTGAAGGTGACCGTGATAGCTGGTCAACATGACGTCAACGATGACGGAACAACACAGGTCATAAGAGTTCAGAAGATCACTGTACACCCAGATTTCAACCCCAGACCCTGGTGCGTCTCTTACTACTTATTGTCTACACTTGGAACACACCTTAGAGCATAGAGCAGTAAAATATATTATTTGTCAGTCGCCCAATGTGGGTCCCTACAGGGAAGATAATAACTCCAGGGAAATAAATCACAAGATAAGGTTATGTATCTTTTAAAATGTAGAAATCTCTGTAACCTCGTGTACACAATAATAACAATTATATAAATAATGAAATTAGGCCTAGGCAACCGTGGAGGTCATAGTTTAAAGGGTTTTAAATTCTTTGGTGGTCAGGCGAACGACTTAGCGGTGGTGACCCTGAGGAGGAAGTGACCTGAGCCAGCGTAATCCTGTGTCTGTCTCCACCCAGGAGTACCAGGGTAACACTGCTGTGGTCTCGGGCTGGGGAACCCTCACACTCTACCGTAAGTGTCCAGACAGAGAGATAATAGATAATAATCGCTGTTGCAACCCAAGTGGGTCATTCAACGCAAGACTCCATCCTCCGTCTGCTGAGCCCCATAGCTTTTATGATGTAATGTAAATGAGTGTATGTTGTGAGTGTGGTATATCACCACTCATATTGTGAGTGAATATAACCCGACTCATGCTGTGAGTGGTATATCACCACTCATATTGTGAGGAATATAACCCCATTCTCATGTTGTGAGTGGTATATCACTACTCATATTGTGAGGAATATACCACCACTCATGTTCCAAGTGAATATACCCCTATAAAAAGTACATTACAGCCCAAATCTAGTTTTGTATATTCAAATGATATATACATGGAGAGGTGTATGTCTCTCAGCGAGTATACTCTGAAAGTTTGATTTAATCTCCTTTTTCAAGGAATAAAGTATTCATACTTGCGTTGAAGAGGTTACATGCAGTCTTAATGACCCTCGTGTAGTCGACAGGCTTTAAAACCCATTAAATTAACTTGCAGTGAGTCAGCCGAGGCGCTGCAGGAGGTGGTTGTACAGGTCACTCACGAGGAGTGTGTGAGCAGTTACAAGCAGTCATCCATCACTATCTTAGATACTCACGTGAGTACTTCAGAGTTGTTAGTTTAGTTGAATATCTTTATTATGCACCCCATACCCACTCTGTTGGCGGTAGTCAAAATATTACAGAGGTACATAATGGGTCCAGGGACTGGGCTCCAAAGTTTTGATAGCTGAACAAGTTACAGCGGTAATGAACGAGAGATCTGGTCACAATTATGACAAGTTACAAAGGTAATGAATCATAAACATGTCCATACACGGTGGGGAAGGTGTTGTTGCCTATAGTCCCATTTACCTCTCGTAGTTATATTAGCTGCAGTCATAGTTATATTACTCAGTTATATTTGTTGCTATCATTGTTAAGCTTTATTCATTATTATGTCTGTTTCTCTCTCTCTCTCTCTCTCTCTCTCTCTCTCTCTCTCTCTCTCTAAGACACACATATTCTCCTCGTGTCATCTTCGTAAGGCCCTTCCTCTATGTGCCCTAAGTTGAGCAAACCCACCCAGCCCAGCCTAGACAGTGCTGTGACCCACATATCAAGGGCATCGCTCACCCCCACCTGTTCTAAGAAGTAACATTGTCCTTAACACACATAAAAAAACAGTCAGCTGTTGGTTTTAGATGAAAACCCATGATAGAAAGATTGGATGGGGGCGACTGTTTTAGATCAAGGTTAGATAAAACCAGTAACGGGGCCGTTCTAGATCAAGGTTAGATACAAGAGGTATAGGGGAGTCTTAGATCAAGGTCAGATATTAGTTGAGGATGGGTGGGGCCTGATAGGCAACGTTCTTGTTTCACACGCTGAGTGTCCGTGGATCCCCGGCAAGGGTGGAAGCAATGGGCGTGTTTCCTTACACCTGCTGTCCCGTTCACTCAGCAAGTAGGTACCTGGCGTTAGTCGACTGGTGCGGGTCGTATCCTGGGGTACAAGACTGAGGACTCCAATGGAAATAAGACAGTCCTCGATGACGCACTGACTTTCTTGGGTTATCCTGGGTGGCTAACCCTCCAGGGTTAAAAATCCGAACAAAATCTTATTGTATCTTAAAGGTAAGCACAGAGGTAGGCAGAGGGGAATGCTTTGAGTCTTGTTGCATGTATAACGACAAATTTATACAGTGTGCCGTTATTTCATTCTGTGTAACAGTTACATTATGAGAACAATATGTTTACATGTCTTATTAAATGACGCAAGATGAGTTACACGAGTCAGCCTGAGCTGGGAGGCTTGAGTAGGAAGATGAGATCATCAAGCCTACTACAATGAGTTCAGTAGGCCACAGCAACTTCTCCAAGATTACTATTACCATCTCTCAGCATGTTTTATTCAACACAGAGGAACCAGAAGCTCTGTTACTGTATACAGTAGCACACAGTAACATGTAGTTGTACGTAGCAATATGTAGTACTATACACAAGATAGTAACTTTAATATCTGTCTCCCCAGGTGCGCAGTTGCTCCAGGTATGACGCTTGTCAGGGAGACTTGGGGTCCTCTGGTCATGCTCACCGGCGGTATCTGGTACCAGGTGAGTCCCGACCTACACTGACAGGTGCTACTTGATGCAAGGTGAGCCAAACCCTTTAGTAATAACAGGCGAATCTTTGCAGTTCATTATATAGGCACGATACCATATGGACGAGGCTTTACACCGGCCGCGGGGGCGGCCCGGTCCATGATAAGGAATTCTCCAGATGTGATGCTATAAGGCTGATATCACTATATGGATGAAGCTATAAGACTGATGCTACACCAGAAGCAAAATTGTCTTTCTAAAATATATTTTCGACAGACTTCACTTCCTTAAATCTGTCAAACCATATTTACCCTTCCCTCTTCCTCTTCCTCTTTCTTCCTTCCTCTTCCTCTTTCCTCCCCATCGCTTCAAATTACTTAAAAGACGAAAAAAAAGGCTGTAGATGGTACATTAAGAAATTAACTGTGTTAAGAAAAACAAAAATAACTCATTTCCTTGTTTAAATTTCATTCAAACCTTAAGATACCGAAGGTATATAACAAAAACAACTTGAAAAATATATAAAGTGAGAATTTTGCAAGTAGCCGTCACGGCAACGCAACTTAGAGGTGGAAGATTTAACACTTGTATTAAGGTATTATTTTTTTTAATTTGTGCTGATTTATGGACCACAGGAACACGCTGCTCACTCAAGCTTAAAATTAAAAACAATACAGTTCTTCGAGAGCCACTTGACAAACGTTTCTCACATTTTTGCATTTAACTAAATGACCCTTATAGTAGTTTAAAAGTATCCTGAACTGCTGATTAAAGCCTCCAGGGCACACTACTACTATTACTACTACTACTACTACTATTACTACTACTACTACTATTACTACTACTACTACTATTACTACTACTACTACTACTACTACTACTATTACTATTACTACTATTACTACTACTACTACTATTACTATTACTACTATTATTTACTATTACTACTACTACTACTACTACTATTACTACTATTATTACTACTATTACTACTACTACTATTACTACTATTACTACTACTATTACTACCACTATTACTACTACTACTATTAATACTACTACTATTACTACTATTGCTACTACTATTACTACTACTATTACTACTACTATTACTACTACTACTATTACTACTACTACGCCTTCCCATGTACGGTCATATTCAAAATGTATCAAATGTGTAATGGTTTGCGTTTTAGATGGGTATCGTGAGCTATTTTTACATCGGGGTGTGCCAAGCCAGAATACCCTGGCGTGTACACCCGCGTCTCTTCCTACGTACCCTGGATCCTGACCAGATCACCAGCTCCTGCTAGTCTCTGCCTTCTTGGTGAGAGACTGCGCCCTGTCGGACTCCTGCGTGCCCTGTCGGACTCCTGCGTGCCCTGTCGGTCTCCTGCATGCTGTCGGTCTCCTGCATGCCCTGTCGGACCTCCTGCGTGCCCTGTCGGCTTCCTGCGTATGCCCTGTCGGACTCCTGCGTGCCCTGTCGGACTCCCTCTGCGTGCCTTGTCGGACTCGCGTACCCTGTGTGACTCCCGCGTGCCCTGTATGATTCCCGGTGCCCTGTATGACTCCAGGGTGCCCTGTATGACTCCCGGGTGCTCTCCAGTATGACTCCTGGGCCTCAGGCGACTCCCGGTGCCCTGTATGACTCCCGGTGCCATATGACTCCCGGGTGCCCTGTATGACTCCCGGGTGCCCTGTATGACTCCTGGATGCTCTATATGAACTTGGCACTTGTATGACTTCCGGGTGCCCTGTATGACTCCCAAGCATGACTCCCCTGGGTGCCCTGTATGGCTCCTGGGTGCCTCTGTATGACTCCCGGGTGCTCTGTATGACTCCCGGGTGTCCTGTATGACTCCAGGGTGCCCTGTAGACCGGGTGCCCTGTATGGCTCCTGGTGCCCTGTATGACTCCCGCGTTTCCCTCTGTATGACTCCCGGGTGCTCTGTATGACTCCCGGGTGCCTTGTGGCTCCTGGGTGCCCTGTATGCCCCGGGTGCTCTGTATGACCTGTGTGCCCTGTATGACTCCTGTGCCCTGTATGACTCCCGGGTGCCCTGTGTATGACTCTAAGTGCCCTGTATGACTCCCGGGTGCCCTGTATGGCCACTGTGTACGTTTGATTTCTTCCAGCACGTATCCTATACTGTTATATCTGATGAAAATACTTCTCTCTAGCCTTTCCATTTATTCGGTCATTTTCAAAACGATGTTCGACACATAAACTGACAAATATTGAAAGGTCAATGTAGAATGTTATGTCGACAACGAATAGCAGATCTTTTTTTTTTTTCTGGCCAAGCCTTTTGTAAATATTATAACTTGTGTACAGCTGTAGATTCAGGTAACTGATGGGGATGGGAATTTACTTTGGCCTTGCATCAGATTTGGATTACCTTCCATTACCTAGGCGCTGCATGGGTTTAGCGCTTCCAAGAATAATAATAATAATAATATAGTTTGTGCACAACTGTAGATGTTTTTCCAGCTAAATGGCGGAGGATCTTAAAGGAAGGATTAAAATCCTGTGAAGCACACACACTGCAGCGGACCTTAAGTGAGTCTGACAGATGAGATTAAACAAGGGCTGCCACTAGGACCTAGTAACCACATGGTGCTCAGCTTAATACTTAGTAGAGGTGGGAGTGGAGGAAACAAAAGGAGGTACAAATAGTAAAACCTGATTAAAGAAGAGGGGACTGTACAGATGAAAGACTTTCTAAATGGAATCCAGTGAGAAGGACCGACTTACAGACAAGCCATGAGACGATGGAGGACCCTGAGTGACTGCTTGGCGCCCAACAAGAGGTGTCAGACGTCAAGATAGAGAGAGAGAGAGAGAGAGAGAGAGAGAGAGAGAGAGAGAGAGAGAGAGAGAGAGAGAGAGAGAGAGAGAGAGAGACCTTGGCTTAATAAAAGCTGCAGAGAGAATGTGCATAAGAGAATAGAAAGGTATAGAACACAGATGATGGCAAAGAACAGGAAGACAAGCAGAGCAGCGAGGAATAAATATGCAAATAAGAGAAGGTGAAGGGTCAGTTTGAGAATGACACAACAGCAAAGATCAAATCAGAGTCAAAACTTCTACAGTCACATAAAGAAGAAGATAACTGTGGAAAGACCAAGCACAATGGTGAAGACTGGGAGAGAAAGGAACTCACAGAAGACAATGGAAAAGTTTGAGATCAGTTAAGGAGGTATCCACCGAGGAAAGATGGATAGTGCCAAGTGCAAGGTTATTATTATTATAATCATAACTAAGCACTAAGAATGCAAAGTTGAAAGGGCTAGTCAGCATATACTGGACAGAATTCATGTATCAAATGAGGAAATTAAAAGAGTGAGACATCAAAACATTGGGACTTGACTACATATCACCATGGGTGCTGAAGAAGCAGAGGAACGGTGTGAACCTATAGCAATGATCTATGTTCCTGGAGACAGGAAACGTACCAGACATCTGGAAAATTGCAAACGTGATCCCAGTAAGCCAGCAGGATTTAAGGAAGGTAAGTCTTGCATCTCTAACCGACCAGGCTGTAAGGTTCGTACGTCAGTTTGCGTGCGGCCAGCAGTAACAGCCGATCAGACCCTGATCCACCATGAAGCCCGGTCTCAGACCGAGCCGCGGGGGCGTTGACCCCCGAAACCTTCTCCAGGTAAACTCCAGGTAATGGAGTTCTAAGACAGAATAACGAAAATCAAGAAGAACAAGGATGAGTTGACTACATATTCTGGACTGTAGGAGTGATTGGACACTGTACCTTACCAGAGATTGATTCACAAGTTGGAACACTCAGAGCAATGACATGAAGTCCTACAGTGGATCAAAGAATAACTACCGAACAGAAGACTGAGGGAGATGGTAAGGGCAGATGTTTCAGGATGAGAAAGTGTAACAAGTGGGGTACCCCAAGGGTCAGTTCTAGGACCTTTATTATTCTTAATATACGTAAATGACCTGCCAGAGTGGGACTGACTAGTATGTTTCATTGTTTGTTAGTGACGAGAAACTAATGAGAAGACATAAACTGAAGAGGACAGAGAGAAGTTACAGGTAGACTTGAACAAAAACTGCAAGAATTGTCAAACAAGTGATAACTGAGCTTAACCCCGGCAAGTAAGGTCATAAAAATTTGGGATGGAGAGAGAGGCGACCAGAGACGTAATGCAACTTGAGAGGTGAGAGACTACAGATATCGCCTATGGAGAAAGATCTTGGAGTGAACATCACACTCCAACATATCACCAGAGGTGCACATAAATTGAATAACATCTGTAGTATTATGCGAGGGTGCCTTCAAAACCTAAATAAAGAGTCTTTCGAAAATTCCTACATGACATATGTTAGACCCATCATGGAGTATGCAGCACCAGCATGGAGCCCTCACCTGATCAATCATACAACAAGACTAGTCCCAGAGCTGAGGAGATTATTAATGTGGAAGAGAGACTAAAAGAAATGATCCTGACTTAGGAAAAGAAGGATTAGGGGAGACATGATTACGACATATAAGATACTCAGAAGCTTTGACAGAGTAGACAGGGTCAGATTTTGAAATGGGAGGCATAGGGGGCGAGAGGTCATAGATGGATACTAAAGACGCTGATAAGTCACAGGATGTTAGGAAGTATTATACTCTTAAGGTAAATAAACGGAATGGGTTAGATGACTTAGAAGCAGACTCATTACACAGTTTCAAAAGCAGAATCTTGCAAGCTCCTGATGAGTATACCTGAGAGAGTTCCAGGGTCAACGGCCCTGCGGCCCGGTCTGTGACCAGGCCTCATGTTGGATCAGAGCCTGGGATCAACCAGGGCTGTTGGCTGCTGGCCGCACGCAGTCCAACGTATGAACCATACACATATATATATATATATATATATATATATATATATACATATATATATATATATATATATATATATGAACCACATATATATATATATATATATGTGTGTGTGTGTGTGTGTAAGTTGCTGCGTCATGCCTTCGTTACCGGGTCTCACATCAGCCATGCCTTCATTACCGGGTCTCGTTCTGCGTCATGCCTTCATTACCGGGTCTCACACCGGTATTGCGTCATTACCGGGTCTCACACTGCGCCATGCCTTCATTACCGGGTCTCACACTGCGTCATGCCTTCATTACGGGTCTCACACTGCGTCATGCCATCATTACCGGGTCTCACACTACGTCATGCCTTCATTACCGGGTCTCACACTGCGCCATGTCTTCATTACCGGGTCTCACACTGCGCCATGTCTTCGTTCCCGGGTCTCACATCGTCATGCCTTCATTACCGGGTCTCACACTGCGTCATGCCTTCATTACGGGTTTCACACTGCGTCATGTCTTCATAACCGGGTCTCACACTGCGTCATGCCTTCATTACCGGGTCTCACACTACGTCATGCCTTCATTACCGGGTCTCACACTGCGTCATGTCTTCATTACCGGGCCTCACACTGCGTCATGCCTTCATTATCGGGTCTCCCTGCGTCATGCCTTCATTCCCGGGTCTCACACTGCGTCATGCCTTCATTACCGGGTCTCACATGCGTCATGCCTTCGTTACCGGGTCTCACACTGCGTCAGCCTTCATCCCGGGTCTCACACTGCGCCATGTCTTCATTACCGGGTCCCCATGCGTCATCCCTTCATTACCGGGTCTCACACTGCGTCATGCTTTCGCCCGGGTCTCACACTGCGTCATGCCTTCGTTCCCGGGTCTCACACTGCGTCATGCCTTCATTCCCGGGTCTCATACTGCGTCATGCCTTCATTCCCGGGTCTCACACTGCGTCAGTCTTCATTACCGGGTCTCACACTGCGTCATGCCTTCATTACCGGGTCTCACACTGCGTCATGCCTTCATTACCGGGTCTCACACTGCGTCATGCCTTCATTACGGGTCTCACACTGCGTCATGCCTTCGTTCCCGGTCCCCACACTGCGTCATGCCTTCATTACCGGTCCACACGCGCCATGTCTTCATTACCGGGTCTCACACTGCGTCATCCCTCATTACCGGGTCTCCACTGCGTCATGCCTTCGTTACCGGTCTCCACTGCGTCATGCCTTCGTTACCGGGTCTCACACTGCGTCATGCCTTCATTACCGGGTCTCCCCTGCGTCATGCCTTCATTACCGGGTCTCACACTGCGTCATGCCATCATTACCGGTCTCACCTACGTCATGCCTTCATTACCGGGTCTCCACTGCGCCATGTCTTCATTACCGGGCTCACACTGCGCCATGTTTTCTTTACCGGGTCTCACTGCGTCATGCCTTCATTACGTCTCCACTGCGTCATGCCTTCATTACCGGGTCTCTACACTGCGTCATGTCTTCATTACCGGGTCTCACACTGCGTCATGCCTTCATTACCGGGTCTCACACTACGTCATGCTTTCATTACCGGGTCCACACTGCGTCAGGTCTTCGTTACGGGTCTCACCTGCGCCGCCTTCATTACCGGGTCTCAACCGCGTCATGCCTTCATTACGGGTCTCACACTGCGTCATGCCTTCATTACCGGGTCTCACACTGCGTCATCCCTTTCGTTACCGGGTCTCACACTGCGTCATGCCTTCATTACCGGGTCTCACACTGCGCCAGGTCTTCATTACCGGGTCTCACACTGCGTCATGCCTTCATTACCGGGTCTCACACTGCGTCAGGCCTTCATTACCGGGTCCCCACACTGCCCCTGTTCATTCCCGGGGTCTTAACTGCGTCATGCCTTCATTACCGGGTCTCACACTGCGTCATGCCTTCATTCCCGGGGTCTCACACTGCGTCATGCCTTCATTCCCGGGTCTCATACTGCGTCATGCCTTCATTACCGGGTCTCACCTCCCCGTCATGCCTTCATTACCGGGGCTTCTCGTCCTTTCTCCATCAAACTTAATTACCTCACTAGCAGTTTGGGTCTTCTTTATGATATTTATTGTTACTAGCAAAAAGGAGTTTATGTAATTTGCGTATGTATTTATGTAAGATTGAGCTCAGGGGCTCACGCCCAGAGTACTGTATGACACACACACACACACACACACACACACACACACACACACACACACACACACACACACACACACACACACACACACACACACACACACACACACACAATATATATATATATATATATATATATATATATATATATATATATATAAAAAGTTTTACTAGTTAAATGCATATAATGGAGTAAAACAGAGTGTACAGTATACTCACAACATACATGGCCACCAGAATCATTACAAATTAATAATGTACAAAGAACGACAGACAGATAAATAAGACATATCAGGAACACTTGGCTAATCTACACTGTACTAGACTGATGTAGAAACTAGAATGTGAAACTTCTCAACATTAAGACTGATCAATCACTGCAATGTGTCTTATTCTTCCACCTTCAGAACCATTGAATAAACTTACATTATTGACCTGTAAATCATTTATGTACGTGCAATGAAGGTTATCTGCGACCTGTGGCTGCTCGGGACTCCCCCTTAGGTGTTAAGTTATTCTCTAAGACAAATAGAAACAAAATAACTACTTAAACAGATTTAGATTTAGCAAGTGAGAAATACTTGGAGTTGTGGGTGAGATCATGAAAAGTGTGGTGATGTGTGAGGGTGTGAGCACCCACTACTGTAGCATGTGAGGGGGGAGCACCCATACTGTAGCATGTGAGGTGTGAGCACCCACTGCTGTAGCATGTGAGGGGTGAGCACCTGCTGTAGCTGAGGGTGTGAGCACCCACTACTGTAGCATGTGAGGGGGTGAGCACCCACTCTGTAGCATGGGGGGGAGCACCACTACTGTAGCATGAGGGGGTGAGCACCCACTGCTGCAGCATGTGAGGGGGTGAGCACCCACTGCTGTAGCATGTGAGGGGGTGAGCACCCACTACTGTAGCATGGGGGGTGAGCACCACTATGGCATGTGAGGGTGTGAGCACCCACTGCTGCAGCATGTGGGGGTGAGCACCCCCTGCTGTAGCATGTGAGGGTGTGAGCACCCACTACTGTAGCATGGGGTGAGCACCCACTCTGTAGCATGAGGGGGTGAGCACCCCCTGCTGTAGCATGGAGGGGGTGAGCACCCACTGCGTAGCATGGAGGTGGAGCACCCTACTGTAGCATGTAGGGGTGAGACCACTACTGTAGCATTTAGGTGTGAGCACCCACTGCGGGATGGGGATGTGAGCACCCCCTACTGTAGCATGTGAGGGTGTGAGCACCACTACTGTAGCATGGGGTGTGAGCACCCACTACTGTAGCATGAGGGTGTGAGCACCCACTGCTGTAGCATTTAGGGTGTGAGCACCCACTGCTGCAGCATGTGAGGATGTGAGCACCCACTACTGTAGCATGTGAGGGGGTGAGCACCCACTACTGTAGCATGTGAGGGTGTGAGCACCCACTACTGTAGCATGTGAGGATGTGAGCACCCACTACTGTAGCATGTGAGGGTGTGAGCACCCACTGCTGCAGCATGTGAGGATGTGAGCACCCACTACTGTAGCATGTGAGGGGTGAGCACCCACTACTGTAGCATGTGAGGGTGTGAGCACCCACTGCTGCAGCATGAGGATGTGAGCACCCACTGCTGTACATGTGGTGTGAGCACCACTGCTGCAGCATGTGAGTGTGAGCACCCACTACTGTGTATGTGAGGGTGTGAGCACCCACTGCTGCAGCATGTGAGGATGTGAGCACCCACTACTGTAGCATGTGAGGGTGTGAGCACCCACTGCTGCAGCATGTGAGGGTGTGAGCATTCACTGCTGCAGCATGGAGGGTGTGAGCACCCACTGCTGTGCATGTGAGGATGTGAGCACCCACTACTGTAGCTGAGCCTGCTGCAGCATGTGAGGAAATGACCACCCACTGCTGCAGCAGGGAAGGTGTGAGCACCCACTGCTGAGCATGTGAGGGGGGAGCACCCACTACTGTAGCATGTGATGATGTGAGCACCCACTACTGTTTTTGTGAGGGGGGAGCACCACTATTGTTGTATGAGGGTGTGAGCACCCACTACTGTAGCAGGTGAGGGGGAGCACCCCACTGAGCAGGTGAGGGTAGAAACCCACTACTGTAGCAGATGAGGGGTGAGCACCCACTACTGTAGCAGGTGAGGGTGTGACCCCATTACTGTAGCAGATGAGGGGGGACACCCACACGTAGCAGGTGGGGGTGGAGCCCCCATACTGTAGCAGGTGAGGGTGGACACCCACTACTGAGCAGGTGGGGGTGTGAGCACCATTACTATAGCAGAGGGTGTGGACACCCACTACGAGCAGGTGAGGGTGTGAGCACCCACTACTGTAGCAGATGGGGGTGTGAGCACCCACTACTGTAGCAGGTGGGGGTGTGAGCACCCATTACTGTAGGAAGGGTGGACACCCACTACGTAGCAGGTGAGGTGTGAGCACCCACACTGTAGCAGATGAGGGGGGAGCACCCACTACTGAGCAGGTGAGGGTGTGAGCCCCCAAACCCAGCAGATGGGGGTGTGGACACCCCCCACTGTAGCGGGGAGGGGGAGCACCCATTTGTGCAGGTGAGGGTGAGCACCCACTACGTAGCAGGTGAGGGTGGACCCCCCTACTGTAGCAGGTGAGGGGGAGCACCCACTACTGTAGCAGGTGGGGGTGAGCACCCATTACTGTAGCAATGAGGGTGTGGACCCCCATTTTAAGCAGGTGAGGGTGTGAGCACCCACTACTGTAGCAGGTGGGGTGTGAGCACCCATTACAGCAGATGGGGGTGGACCCCCACTACTGTAGCAGGTGGGGGTGTGAGCACCCACTACTGTAGCAGGTGAGGGTGAGCCCCCACTACTGTACCAACTCTACAGAAGAGAGACAAGAGCAGATTTATGATATTAAATATATTGCTTTTGTGAACGTTTTGTTTGTTTAATTAACCTTAATGTGTGTGTGTATGTGTGTGTATGTTTTGTTTGGGGGGGGGCAATCGTGTCAAGATTTCTGATAGTGTATGTGTGTGTATGTGTATATGTATGTGTGTTTTGTGTGGTGTGTGTATGTATCACCTAATTGTACTCACCAAATTGTGGTTGCGGGGGTGAGACTCAGCCCGGGCCCCCGCCTCTTCGCTGTCCGCTACTGGGTCTCTGCTCCCTGCTCCATGAGCTTTATCATATCTTGTTTTAAAAACATGTATGGTTCCTGCCTCCACTATATCGTTTGCAGACTATTTCACCTCCTGACTACTCTATGGCTGAAGAATTGCTTCCTAACATCCCTTTGACTCATCTGAGTCTTCAGCTTCCAGTTGTGCCCCTTTTTTCTGTTCCCTTTCTGGAACATCCTGTCACTATCTACCTTTTTCACCCGCACTATTTTGTATGTCGTTATCATGTCTCCCTAACCCCTTTTGTCCCCCCAGGTTGTTAGTCCTATTTTCAACCCTTCTAGGACAGACCCCTGAGTTGTGGAACTAACCTTTTCGCAAACCTTTTCACTTTTCTAATTTCGAGTGCTTGACCAGGTGTGTTCCAGACTGGTGCTGCATACTCTTTTGGGCCTGACGTACACGGTGTACAGTGTCTTGAGCGATTCCTTTTTAAGGAACCGAACGCTAATCTTAGGTTTGCCAGTCGCCCCATGCTGCCGCAGTTATCTGGTTGAGGGTTTTGGAGACGTGCTTGGGTTATGCTCACCCGGGCTTTCTCCTTTTTATGAGGTTTGTAGCCTTTTTCCACCTAACCTGTACTCTGTCAGCGGCTTCTTTGCCCCTTTTCCGATCTTCATGACTTTACATTTGGGGGATTTAAAATTGGAAAAAGTTGCTAGACCAGATGTCAAGCTTGTCCAGGCTTTGAAGTCCGCTTTTGGTCCTCATCCGATGTGATTCTCCTCATTAACTTCACATCATCTGCGAACAGAGACACTTCTGAGTCTACCCCGTCCGTCAGGGTTCATTCACAAAACCAAGAATAAAAACCTGGTCCTAGGACTGACCCCTTTTCCCCCCCTGTCACAGGCGCCCACTGTAAAATTAATACCCACCATGCAATCACGCACATAAAATTTTTATGTGTGTGTGTGTGTGTGTGTGTGTGTGTGTGTGTGTGGTTCCCCGGGGCAGTAGTTACCCGGTTGATTTTCCCTTGGAGACGTTTTGTTTTTCTCACCCCAAGATTTTTCTTCTTGAGCGGGGTTTTCAGTTTTTGGGCCCACCTAGCCATACTCTGTCTGCGGTTTTTTCCCCTTTCCCCGATCTTTATGATTTTGCATTTGGCGGGGTTAAACTGGAGAAGCCAGTTACTGGACCAGGTGTCCACCCCTGTCCAGGTCCAAATTGTTCCACTTTCTGACAATTCCGGACTTTGGGAAATATTTCCCTAACATCCCTGTGGCTCATCTCATCTGTTGCTCTGTCCTATCTCTGAAACATTCTGCCCCATCCCCCTTTGGGAAATTTCCCTTTCCCCGGTATTTTATTATATGTCGTCCACCCCCCCCTCCTGTCCTCTAATGTCGTCGGGTTTGGGATTTCCTAACCTCTTTCGGTGGGGACATACCCATCAGCCCCGGGGACTAGTCTTCAAAAACCCTTTTGCACGTGCTTGACCAGGTGTGGGTTCCATACTGGTCCCGTACTCCAATATGGGCCTGACGAACACGGTGTACAGTATCTTGAATGATTTCCCTTGTTAGTCGAAACGCTGTTCTCGGGTTTTTACCAGGCGCCACAAATGCTGCAGCAGTTATTTGGTTGATGGGGCCCCTCAGGAAATGTGCTCATTATCATGCTCACCCCAAGACCCTTTTTCCTTAAGTGAGTTTTGAAGTCTTTGACCTTTTGTTGAATTCCGTCTGCAGTCTTCTTGTCCCCAAACTTCATGATTTTGCCCCCTTGCGGGGTTAAACTCCAGGACCCATTTTTGGGACCAGGCTTGCAGCCTGTCCATATCCCCTTGTTATTATTATTACAATCAAAAAAAAGGGGAACCTATTGGGATACCCACCCCAGTTTTTGTAGGCCCCCTGGACCCCGCCCGCTTGTATTCTCCTCATTAGCTTCACATCGTCTCCCAAAAGGGGACACCCTGAATCTATTCCTTCAGTCATGTCATTACAAAACAGGAAACAGCACCGCACCTAGGACTGCCCTTTTGGGAACCCCACTGACACACGCACCCACTCTGACACCTCGTCTCGTACCAACAAAATTTTTTTCCCCTTCCTGTCAGGTATTTCCTGATCCATTGCAGTATTTTCCCCTTTTTATTCCTGCCCCCCTCCTCTAGTTTTTTAAACCCGGGCCCTTTTGGTGTGGTACTGTGTCGAAACCCTTTCAAGTCCAAGAAGATGCAGTCTGCCCACCCCTCTCTGTCTTATTTCTGTTACCTTGTCGTAGAACCCCAGTGGGTTTGTGACGCAGGATTTCCTTCCTAAAGCCGTGCTGAGAACAAGGTTTAAAAAGAGGATCCTCATTGGCATGGCTTTCCTTTTGGGATTTGAAAGTTCTCATCATTTCCTCGCAGATGCTCATAGTGACATTTTTGTGATCCTTAAAGGCGAGACCCCTATGACATTAACACGCCCAATTTATTCGCATTAGTTTTTCGCTTTACTGAAGTTTTCCGTAACTAAGTAACTGAAATTTGTCCTCATTAAGCATCATACTGTTTTCGGGCTCACTGGAAAACTTGATTTATATCCACTTGGGGGGTTTACGGTATCTCAATGGATGACCTTTATGTAGATTCTAGGATCGTCTGCAAAAAAAACAGTGCTATGGTTTACATAATAAAACATACACAGGGGGAAAAAACCCGATATCAGAGAACATAAACCCAGACCGACGCGTTAGCCACTGGGTCTGGGGTTTTAAAGATTTTCTGATCGCGGGTTCTAACCCCGCCTGTGGTATGGTTTGTTTGGAGTCGTTCAAGATTTCGTGAGTCATGATCGCTATGGTTTACATCTTTGGGTTGATACGAGGATGAGGAAGTTTTGAGGCGAGTACCACTTTGTGGAAGATAGCTTTTTACCGTGGTTGCCTCCACTTTCCTGTTTCCATTGCTCTTTTTGTTCTTTCTGGGTAGAAAATTGAAGATCCATCTGTCCACTTTCCAGTTATCCCTTTGCTTTTTTGAGCTATCCAACCCTACTTACCGTAGGGAAACAGCGCTTGCGACAATGGGGGGCAATAAAAAAGGGTCGATGCAAGGGAGGACAGACCAACCCCTTTGGGGCAAGAGCCCCCCACCGGCATCTCTCCCTTATCAAGGAACTGCCCTAGAGGGGTAATTTCCCCATAGTTTACCCCTCTCCTAGTGGGGGGTTTTCTGTCACACACTGACTTTTGATGGGCCTCAACAGATGGCAGCAAAAGGGGGGCCAACCCCCTCACAGCTGTCACTCCAGTTGTTAATACCATTATTTTTTCTGTATGTCTCAAGAATTTCGAGTTTGATGCAAGATAATGTTTGGGCACTTAGTTGCATATGAACACTGTGAATATTTCAGGTTTATGTATCGTCTGTATACTGAGTGCGGAAGGTTGTTAAATGTGGGTGAGGGTTTCCATCCGCCGCCAACCCCACACCCAAAAACACCAGCGTTAGTGACTCTGTGTTGTGTCGTGGGGGGTTGTTTTAAACCGCAACAATATTGACCACTTGGTGAATTTATCCGCGTTGATTTTGGGTTTATTATGGTACTGGGCCCCGAGGATAATACTACATCACACAGGTAAATACATGCCAGGCTGTGCACTGCCACCAAGGCTTGATTTTCGGGGTATTACAAGATATTTGGCCGTGTTTTGGGAAGGGAGGTCTTGAGTACTGGGGAGGAAGTTCACCCAGTGCTGCCTTGACCAGAGGGGGGGAATTTTTGAATGAGCTTGAACCAGTTACTTCCCATTAGCAACTCTTGATCATCAGCAGGTGGAGACCAGGGCCACAGATCTCCGGCTAAAACAGGAGTTTACTCTAACACAGAGAAGACAGCGAGCGAGAGATGAAGAAAAGTAAGCGTAATGTGATAACACTCGTGTAACCAGGACGGCCTAACACCTTCAGACAACTCTTTTGACATTAATGTTTTTATAACAGTAATGTTATTTGCGGGCGTGTGTGGTAAGCTGTGGTGGGGAAGCTTGAGAGACGTGTGTTGGGGGAGTGAATCTGGAGTCGTCGTTTAGTGTGTGTGACATGCAAAGGTTAGCCAGTCGATGGGGAAACAAGAGATATTGTAAGGGTCACCTGGAAGATACTTTCCACAACACACACACACACACACACACACACACACACACACACACACACACACACACACACAAGACCGCAGACAGAGTATAGTCTAGGTGGCCAAAGACTGCAAACCTCACTCAAGGAAAAGATGGGGTGAGTATAATACCGAGCACATCTCCTGAGGCACACATCAATCAGATAACTGCTGCAGCATACGGGCGGCTGGCAAACCTAAGAATAGCGTTCCAATACCACCATGAATCGTTCAAGACTATGTACACCATATACGTCAGGCCCATACTGGAGTATGCAGCACCAGTTTGGAACCCACACCTGGTCAAGCACGTCAAAAAATTAGAGAAAGTAAAGGTTTGCAGCAAGACTAGTCCCAGAGCTAGCGGGATTGTCCTACGAAGAAAGGTTAAGGGAAATCGGTCTTTGACGACACTAGGGGACAGAAGGGTTAGAGAGACAATATCAGTGAGGAATAGATAAGGTGGACAGAGACAACATGTTCCTGGAGAGGGGACACAGAAACAAGGGTCACAATTGGTGCTGAAGACTCTATGAGTCAAAGGGATGTTAGGAAGTATTTCAGTCATAGAGTCAGGAAGTGGAATAGCCTAGAAAGTGACGTAGTGGAGGCAGGAACCATACATAGTTTTAAGACGAGGTTTGATAAAGCTCATGAGCAGGAGAGAGAGACCTAGTAGCAATCAGTGAAGAGGCGGGGGCTAGGATCTATGCCTCGACCCCTGCAACCACAAATAGGTGAGTACAAATAGGCGAGTACACAGAAGTTCATACAAAAGGGTAATAGAAAATGGTGGGGCACCAGTGAGCCCATGGTTTAACTGGAGGTGTAAAGAGGCCAAAGCCAAGTGTGCTAGGAGCATGGAAAAGTTATAGAAGGCAAAGGACTCAAGAAAACAAGGAGTTGAGCAGAAGAACTAGAAACGAATATGCTATGATAAGGAGAGAGGCCCAGAGGCAATACGAGAACGACAGTCAAGGACCAGGTAATCAGGCTGAGGAAAGAAGGAGGGGAGTTCACAAAGAATGACCAGGAAGTATGTGATGAACTGGGCACAAGATTTAGAGAAGTATTTACAATAGAGACAGGAATGCCCAGCAAATCAGGAGGTAGGGGTGCACCAGCACCCTTGGATACTGAGAGAGGGAGCAGAGGAACTGTGTGTGCTGCCAGCAACAATCTTCAGTAAATCTATCGAAACTGGACAATTGCCTGAGGCGTGGAAGACAGCAAATGTAGTTCCGATTTTTAAGAAAGGAGACAGACAGGCAGCGTTAAACTACCGATCAGTGTCACTGACTTGTATAGTATGCAAAGTCATGGAAAGATCATCAGAGAAGAGTCGTGGAACACATTGAAAAGATTGGGCTCATACATGACAATCAGAACGCCTTTCAGAGATGGGAAATCCTGTGTCACAAATCTACTTGAGTTATAATGATAAGGTAACAGAAGTAAGACAGGAGAGAGAGAGAGGGGATGGGTAGATTGCATCTTTTTGGACTGTAAGAAGGCTTTCGACACAGTACCACACAAGAGAGGAGCAGGCAGGAATAATAGGGAAAGTACTGCAATGGATCAGGGAATACCTGAGGAAGGAAACAACGAGTGTTGGTACGTGATGAAGTGTCAGAGGCACATGTGTCGAGTGGGGTTCCACAAGGGTCAGTCCTAGGACCTGTGCTGTTTCTTATATATGTGAATGACATGGATGGAAGGAATATATTCAGAAGTGTCACTGTTCGCTGATGATGTGATGGATCTGGACAGACAACAAGTCTGGTCCAACAAATGGCTCCTGGAGTTTAACCCCAGTAAGTGTAAGGTCATGAAGATTGGGGAAGGACACACAAGGCCGCAGACGGCATACAGGTTAGGGACTCAAAGGCTGCAAACGTCAAAAGGATCTTGGGGTAAGCATTATAACGAACATGTCTCCTGAGACACACATCAATCAAATAACTGCTCTAGCATATGGAAGCAACCTGAGATTAGCGTTTAGACATCTGAGTAAGGAGTCATTTACGACATTGTACACCGTGTACGTCAGACCTATACTGTATATGCAGCACCAGCATGGAACCCTGCCTAGTCAAACACGTCACGAAAATTAGAGAGTGCAAAAATTTGCAACACGTTTAGTCCCGGAACTGAGAGGTATGTCTTATGAGGAGAGGTTAAGGGAACCCAACCTGATGACACTAGAGGATAGAGGACAGGGGGACATGATAACAACGTATAAAATACTGAGAGGAATTGACAAGGGGTGGGACAGGGCTCGAAATGCTCTATAGATGAAATATAGGAACAAGGGGCCACAATTGGAAGCTGGGAAAACCCAGATAAGTCATAGGGATGTTAGGAAGTATTTTTAGCTTTAGAGTTGTCAGAAGTAGAATAATCTGGAGAAAGGAAGTAGTGGAAGCAAGTTCCATACATAGCTTTAAGAAGAGGTATGATAAAGCTTATGGAGCAGGGAGAGGAATTAGTATCGACCAGTGCAGAGGCGGGGCCAGGAGCTATGAATCGACCCCTGCAACCACATATAGGTGAGTACACACACAGCTGTGAATCGACCCCGCAGCCACAAATAGGTGAGTACACACACATGACACTGAAGGACAGGAGGGATAGGGGCATTAAGGATAACGACGTATAAAATACTGAGAGGAATTGACAGGCAGACATAGGAGCAGAGATGTGACACAGCAACAAGGGGTCACAACTGGAAGTTGAAAACTCATATGAGTCACAGGGATGTTAGGAAGTATTTCAGTCATATATTATTATGGGTGAGCGCTAAACCCGTAGGGATTATACAGCACATGTGAGTGATATGGAAAGCATTCAGGCTCTCAATTCAGGGAACTGGAAGCACAGTTCTAATTCCTAGATCAAGAGCCCTCACCAGCGTCAAGGAACGCACACACACCCTCACGCACACACAAAACCCCCACACACACACCCCTCCCCACCACACCCCCCTCACGCCCCACACACACCCCTCCCCACACCCCCCTCACGCCACCCCCCCCTCACCACACACCCCCCCTCACACACACACACCCCCCCCACGCACACACACACACACCCCTCCCCACACACCACCCCTCACACACACACCCCCCCTCACGCACCACACCCCTCACGCACACACACACCCCCCACGCACACACACCCCCCTCACGCACACCCCACCCCTCACCCCACACACACCCTCACGCACGCACACCCCCCCTCACGCACGCACCCCCTCGCACACACACACACACCCCTCGCACACCCCACACACATCCGGGGGTTGCAGACGTAAAATTAATGAGCCTAATAAAAAACCGCTGAGGACAAAGTTTGGGGTTTTAATTCCACCCCCAGCAAAGGCAAGTTTATAAAAACGGGATAAGAAGAAGACCGGCTAATTGGGGGCTTGGGGAACAGAGGCTGAAAAAAAGTTTTTCCCCAGCAGAACACTTGCTGCAGAAAAAACCGGGGATAACGTTTAACACACAGTGGGAAAAACGTGCTGTTAATCAAGGGTATTATTATAATTATAAAAAAGCCCCAAAGTTAATGAAGGGTAACTTGTAAAAGAAAAATAGAAGTTGTTAAAAGGGGTTTTACCCGGGGAACATTTTTTAGCACGAGGTGTCTCCAGTATATTTGGAAGCACCATGATACATCGTTTTTCAGGTTGTTTCAGCCAGTGTTGGGGGCAATTTTTGTGGTGAATTCATTTGGGTAATTATATGTACAGATAACTGGTCTTTATTTTCAAGCCAGAAATGCACCTTCATCTGCAAGGGTTAGCTTTCCACGAAGCAAAATGACATTTTCCCTTGGGTAAGACAGGAATTAGAGCAGGAAGAAATCGATTAATGTGCAACTTTACAGCGTTTTTCATCAAATTTTTTTTGAAAATGTCTCTAATCATGACGACATTTTTTTAAAAAGATTGGTAAACACTATATGTCTGTATGTGTAGCTGATGTTTTTTCAAATGACTGCAGATACTTAAAGTCTTTGAAGGTAACAGCCCCCCAAGGGAGGTTGACGCGGGGGGCTCTTGATCTAGGGTTGGGTCTGTCCTCCCGTTTCCTAAATTGCCTGAATACCTTCCATCCCCCCCTCCACAGGCGCTTTTAAACCTGGTTTGCGCTTCCCCTGATTATAATAATTATAATGACGAGGGAACAACAATCCCAAAAGTGGGGGGTCAAATTTATTACCCTCTGTTGAAACTCAGCTGTACAACATCCGTGTCTGATACCAGCTGCAAACGGCGGGTTTGCACCATCGGGAAAACACCACCTACATCTCCCACCCAATGACGAACCTTTCAAAAATATCATGGCACTGAATATGTTGTAAGACCTATAAAAAACAAAGTCGTTCAGAATTTCCCTTGTATGAAAACCCAACAACGTTGCATGATTGGTCACAACTGTTGACTGTTAAACTGCAATATAAACCCCCGAAGAACAGTTTAAAATAATTTAAAATCTGCCTGCCCTAATTCGCTGATATACGGTGTTTGGAAAGGGATAAATGTTTGCAAACTTAGCCAGGTTCCACTCCATATTCAGTATCTTTATATCAGCCCTAATATTGGTTGGGATATTTTTGAGTATATTTTTTCATATTTGAATATGCAAAATATACTACCAATATATATTTGATTAAACTGTGTCGGCAAATCTTAAATCCAAAGCTGCTGGGGAATTTCTGCAGGTGTCGGGGACGAGATGTGTAGTGTGGAAATATAGACCCCGCTGAACTACCCTCTGCAGATGTTCAAGCCCCCTTGAAAACCCATCTACCTGAGGGTGTTACGGGGGATCGCCCCGCACCCGGTCCAGACCAGGCCCCGTAAGCTTCCTCGGGTTTCCTACGTCCTGCAGCACCATCTATCAGGTCAGTTTTCACCTTTGATGAACGACCCATCGGCATTAAACTTGATGAAAAATTTTAAAAAAATGCTTGATCAAATACCGTTTAACCTTTCTTCATGATCAACCCTCATCTCTTCTATCAGAAATGACCCTGTGGGTTTGCGCTAGTTTGATGATAATTGAATCTAAAATATATGCTCCAGCACATCAGGGTTGGAGAAACAACCATCCGGGGAGGTGCTTGCGTCTTGTGATGTTCTTTTCATCAACACTGGCTTAAATTCCAAAAAAATTACCTTCATCATGCCTGAAAAAAACCCCTTCCCTGTTTTTGCGGACCAACTTTCCACCAACTCCTCCACACCCCTCTTTTTTTTCCTTTTCTTCTCTGTGATTGCATCATCTCATAGACGCCCCCGACCCTGCTGTTGAAATATCTTTTTGTTTCACTTCTTGATGACATTTCCCAAAAGGTGATTCCAGCATTCATTCCTTCACTAGTTTTCCCTTTTTTCCCTTTTTGCAAATCATTCTGGTGTTCTCAAGGGGCCCCGACAAGATTGCTCGACCATGACTTTTGCCTCAAAAAAGGCAAAACCTACATATCTGATTTCTAAAAAAAAACAAAAATGACTAAAAAAAAAAAAAAAATTTTGTGGTTTGCGCTTCTTTTGAAAAAAAAATAATAATAATAATAATAATAATATAAAAAATTCTTTTTTTTCGAGATACTACAATTTTTGTCACTAAATTTGTATTACAGTCCCTTAATGAATCGTTTTATGACAGTGCCATCCCAAAACAGTAAGTGGTAAACAAGGGTTTTCCGGGGGCCCAAAAAAACTTTAAGCCCCTTTTTCAGGGAAAGGGGATAATTCAAGGGCTCTTTATCCAATTTACTCTTTTAAGAGCTTTTTTTTTTTTTTTTTATGCACTAAGTATATTCCCCCACCAGCGTCAAGGAACCCCCCTTGAGGGGACCCGAGCATGAAATTACCGCCAACACACCTTGGGGCACATGGCCCACTGGGGTTTGCCCCTAGGCAGTGAATGGGGCAGTATTTCCTTTTCCCCCTTTAAATAGGTTTAAGGATGACTCCCTAAAAGAGCGTTACACAAAAAACCTTTCACTGGAAGAACGTTTCGCCCCAAACTTTGTATATCGGGTTTTAAATTGGGTTTAAAACTTTTTAAAGGGCGAAATGTTGCAATAGAAAAACCCCTGAAAAGGTGTATAATTTTTTTTTATATTTATTTTCAAAAAACATTTTGATACAATAAATTAGTTTTTAACCTTCAGAAATCCACATTGTTCCATTAAAGCTGTTCTGTCCTGCAATATTGTGAAAATTTTGCATGTTTATAATAATAATAATAATAATAATAATAATAATAAATTATAAATTAGGGAAAGGTTTAAACCCCTTGTTGATGCTTCCGGGAGAGGGGAGACAATGAGGCATCCGAGACCCCTCGCCAGCATAAAGGAACCACACAAATCCCCCGCACATAGAAGAGGAGCTTACGACGAGTTTCGGTCCGATTTGGGACCTTTTAAAAAGTTATTTGTGTATTGTTCCAGTCACGGTATTGTGCCTTTTTTTTGTTTCTAGGAACCTCCTGGGTGGAGAAACTTAACAAGATACCAAAGAAGGTCTCATTGGGCGAAACACGAGAGTTTCCTCGCTAATTCCCCCGTTAATTTAATTCTAACCAGTTGGGGCTGGAGAAAAACTTTGAACATTTTTTATAACTGTTTTTTCCAAAAGAAACGTCTTTGGAAGGTTTTCTGCGAAACTGGTGTCTACAACATCGTCGGAGCCTCCTCAAACAGCCAAGGCGCTGTTTCCACCTTTTGGGATATTGAAGGTCGTTTTATTTCCCTAGTTGCACTTAACTAAAAAAAACATGCAAACTTAAAACTATCAATACGAGATAAAACATAGAAATGTAAGAGAATCAAAGTTGTGTTACCTTACAGCCAGCTGTGTTACCTTACAGCCAGCTGTGTTACCTTAAAGTGTGACCTTACAGCCCGTTTTAAAGTGTGTTACCTTAGCCAGCTGTGTTACCTTGCCAGTGTGTTACCTTAGCCATTTTTATTGGGCCCGGTTTTTTATTAGATGTGTTTTTTGCCACCCTTAACTTTTTCCAGCCCGCTGTTTACCCTTGCCCGCTGTGTTCCCAAGCCAGCCAACTGTTTTACCCTTGAAGTTGACAGCCAGCCAACTGTTACCTTTCAGCCAGCCAATTTTTACAGCCAGCCAACTGTGTTACAACTTGCGTGTTATCTTACAGCCAGCCAGCGTGTTTCAACCAGGGTGTTACAGCTGTGTTACTTTCAGTACTGCTGAGCGCCGGTATCTTTTGGGAACAAATCCACGTTGATGAGCAAGACAGTGAAAAACACAGAAAAGTTGGTCTGTGCAGCAGGGTTCGCTAGTAGAGGCGGTCCGTGCTGAAGACACAAAAGGGGGGTGATTTTTAATGATCGTCCCCCAGCTT